>PVJX010016197.1:0-40874 GCA_004027295.1 Dolichotis patagonum
CGAGCTGAGAGATCAGGCCCAGCCTGGCCTCTCACTTGCCAGAGCTCTGTCCTGAGGGCCATGGCGCCTTCACCTTCCACACAAAGGGTTAAGGGGTTAGGGCCAGCTTTCTCCCCTGGGCCACCCAGTCCCCTTAGGGCCCCGTCCAGAGTGCCCCTGCTCCCTCGTTCCCCCTCTCCCCCTCATGCCAGTGGTTTTCTGCCTCAGGCAAGATTCAGTGCCTTAGCTTTGGAGCCAAGCAGATTTGAGTCTGCCACTTAATACCGGTGACATCTTGGACAAGTCACGTCACCCCTCCCCCACCTGCTTCTCATTTATGTAGAGATAATGTAGATAAGAATAGAACTCACTTCAAAGGATTGTTATTAAGATTAATAAGAACAGTGAATATTCTGTCATGTTATCCTAGATGTCGAGAGTCCTCAGAGGCCTCCCCCAAGCTCAGCAGCACCCCGAGAGGGCACGTGACCTGCCAGAAGGCACAGAGAACCCAGCCCTGTTTGCAGGCCCAGGTCAGCCTCAATGGGGCCATGGCCAAACACCAAGTGCATCCCCAGGGCTCCCCCAGGCACATGGGGAAGATGTGGGGTGCTGGCAAGGGCACAGGTCTACCTGGACATCAGGAGATGGTGTGAATCAAGGGGTCACAGAGTGTAGGCAGGGTTCAAAGAGCCAAGGTGCAGGCAGAGGTGGTCACAGCCCCATGAGACAGTGGACTAGGCCAAGGCCAGGGTGTTTCTCTGGGGAAGAGTCCTGAGCTGAGATGGGGGAACCCGGCAGGTGACAGTGGGGAGGAGACTGGAAGTGTAAGGAGGCAGGGCCAGGCTCCTGCCTGCGCACCCCGGGACCTGCAGCTAGGACAAGGAGAGAGCAACTGGAAGAGTTCTGATGGAGGCTGAGGGCGCTGGACAGGTGACCTCGGTCTTGTGCAGAATGGCCCTCTGGACTGCAGTGTGGAGAGAGGCTGCTGGGGCCCAGAGAATGTACCCCGAGACCGGCAATGAGCCACTGAAGCTGCCCATGAGAGACGACCGGGCTCAGGCTGACTAGTGGAGGTCGAATAGTGGACTAGAGATGGGCCCTCAGGGCTTGACCAGCTGTGGCACCCCCAGAATGGGGAGGTCCCGCAGGAAGCAAGCACAGAGATGAAGCTCAGGTTTCTCATTTGTGCAGCTGGGAGCCTGGTGGCGAGGGCAGGGGAGCAGGTGGAGTCTGGGGTGGGCTGGCGTGGAGTGAATGGGGGATGGGCTAGGAGAGAGTATACAGAAGGGTGGGGAGTAGAAGGCAGTAGGCCAGGTGAATGAGGCCTCTCAGGAGGCATTGGCTTTGTTCTTAAGGACAAGAAAGACTTGAACTCAAAGGATGGAGCATACCAGGCCCCCACCCAGGCGTCTTTCTGTTCCACTCCGGACTTGCCAGCGATTCCAAAACTATGGAAGTGATTGATTGTGTGTAAACAGGAGGAAGCAATTAGTCTGTGCATGCCCGGCCATTAATAAGCCTCTTATACATTTATAACAACACCTCACTTACCCTCCAACCTGAGAACAAACATCCTGAGAAGGAATATCCCGAGAACAGGCAGGAGTCCGCAGAGGAGCCCGCTGGGCAGCTCCCCCACTGACCACGAATGCACATGCTTGACCTGTGGGGAAATCCTTGCTTGGGACCCGCGGAGTTCTGCTTTACATGCAATTCCAACCTGCACTAATTTCTCTTAAACAGTCCACAGGTGAAAAACAGCAATTTAGGAAGCAGCCGGACCCTGTCAGAAGCAGGAACCCTGTAGCTGACAGCCCGAAAGAGACCCAGCATCCCTCAGTGTACCCAGCTCTGTGGCCCCGAGGGCACCTTGGTCCCACCCTGCCCACAGCAGTGGCTCACGCTAACCCCTCTGGGGTGCTTTTCCACCTCCAGTCAGTGATTCTTTGTTCAGAGTGATGACTCTGCGCCACTGAGAAAGGGCTAAATTAAATTCAGCATTCCATGCTTAAGAGTGACTTTAAATATATATATTTTTTTAAATTGTAAATTTGATGTTAAGCTTGGCGCTACAGTTTCTATAACATTCCCTTCCGTGGGAGGGGATTTGGTAATTGCCTATTTATCTGCTTCCTGGTTAGGCTGAAGCTCTGTGAGAGGAAGGATTGGGTCTGTGATGTCTACCACCTCCTGTCAGAGCGGGGCTCAGCGCCAGAGAGGGGCCAGCTAGGCTCCCAGACTTAGTGAGCTGATTAATAAATTAGTATTACAGAGCAGGCAACATTCAGTCAACAAATACATTATTACATTTCATTTCACTATTTCATTTTACTTTTTAATGTGGTACTAGAAAAAAATTAACTTACATATGTGGCACACATTATATTTCCATCCATCTTTGATGCTCCGGTGCAGGGTTCGGAGGTGGGGGCAGAGTTTAAACGCAGTGTTCGTGGTCTGGGTGAAAGTCTCCTGGGGGAACATCAGCCAGACCCTCACGCTGGCCAAGGGGCTGCCTCCTCCATCTTGGGCCCCTTTGAGTGTAAGGTTGTGTCTTACTACCTGAGACCACAGCACCAGCCCAGCACAGCGCCTGCGCAGTGCCACCCCACGCCCACTGCAATGTGGAAAATAGCTGGAGTGGGCATGTCACAGATGGGAAACTGAGGCCCTGTGGGGAAAGTGACATGGCCTCCCAGTAGCAATCCAGGCTCTTCCTAAAATCTCCACCAGCTCAGTTGCCCTCCAGGTAAAGGGGAGGGGAGAGAGATTTATATGCAAATGTAGGGACACCCCTCTATCCCCTTCCATGACCAAGCCAGCTCTGGGGAGTGGGTGGGAGTTTCTCCGTGGGAGTCCAGGCTCTGCTCTGAGTCAGCTGGGGGCAAGAAGACATCCAGGACCAGGGAAGGGGGCAGGGACGGGACTCCAGGGGGGAGACTTAACCATCCTTCACACCCATCTTTTGCTTGTGCCTGGGATGGTGCAGGCTTGGGGCACCAGGCAGCTCAGAGCAAGCCTCCCCATCTCAGATCTCCGAGTACCATGCCTCGGAGCTCACTGATGCCCCACAGCAAGCCGTGGTGGTGACACTGTCGTTTTACAGCTGAGGAACCGAAGCTCCCCAAACTAGAGGAGTGAAGCCACTGCCTGAGGGAGCAAGCACGCATGGTCCGGCTTGCCCAGTGCCTCCCCGACTCCTCTTCCCACTCCCAAAGGAAAATACGGGGGTCAGGGAGGAACCCGGAAGTAGGGAAGGACTCATTCAGAGGTTGCTCAGCTTGGCCAAGTCCAGCCCTGCCCACGCACCTGCTCTGTGCACCACGGTGCCTGTGTGCCCGGGTGCTGACTGACGGGAGAGGGCAAGTGCTACTCAGATTTAGTTCTTGAAGAATTCATGCCCAGCCCCCTTGGGGGTTCCAGCTAGTACACTGCAATCCAAGCCCCAAGTCCAGAAAAGACTTCCAGCACTAGGTACCCTTGGACAACAGTTCACTGGTTACTTTGTCACTCGACAAATGCTCCCAGGGCCCTACAGTGTACCAGGACCCAGCCAGGACTCTGCCACTCTTTTGTTTGGCCTCTGCCCATCCAACACTTCAGAATTCAGTGAGAGACAGGAGATAAAACTCTGTACCTACATTGTCACAGATCCTGCTCTTCCCCCCACTTTACCCCAGGCTCTGGTCCTAATCTCACTGTGTTTGACTTTGAAATAGGCAATGAGTGGGCTCTGAAGGATACATTGAGGAGTGGCGGGCAAACGGAAGTGGCTCAGGAAACAACAACAGTGCTGAAGGCACTGCTGCCCCCAGGCCCACTCAAATCCCACCCCTGCCCTGGACTGCCAGACTGCTCAGGAAAGAAGGCAAGGGGCCTTGCCAGTCTGCAGTTTCTGCAGGAGCAGGGTAGGATGACTCCTTCCCTCCCGAGCTGTCCTCTGAAAGACAAAACAGTAGGAGGGAGGAGCGGGAGGGAGGAAGAGGGTGTACCTTTCACGGGAGAGGAGACACCTGCAAGCTCCCCTGCTCTGGTGTCCCACGGGTTCGGGGAAATAACTTCTTCATTTGTGTGGGATCATAGGCAGACTCCTGAGAACTGAGCTGGTCTCCCCAGTCCTTCAAGGATGCCCCAGCTCCTGAAAATTTGCATTCCTCCTGTTCCTCACCCGCCAAATGAGCAAGACCCAGGTTGGTTTAGTTCCACATCTACCAGCAAAACCCCCCTACTAGCAAGTATTTCTGGGAGTTCTGTCTGGGGCAGGGGTGCCCAAGAATGCTGCAACTGCAGCGTCACACGGGGTGCATGTTCCTGCTGGTGCCCCGGATGCCCCTCAGAGTGATCCCCAGCCCCGGACTCTTCAGCTTGAGGAGCCTTGCAGTGTGAGCTGGAGACCCATGGTGTGGCCTCTCACTCCCAGGTGGCCCATGCTGGTGTCTGAATGTTCACAGCTGTCACCTGTAGAAGTCAGGAGACACAGTGAAAACATTCCAGATTCCCAGCTGCTGTTAAAGATGCAGAAAGTTAGGCAGGCTTCTAGAGGGTGCTTGTCTGACTCATGTGGATGTTTGAATTTGCCACTGTGGGCCTACTCGAATCTGCTCCTTACACCTAACTGCCCCTTTTACGGTTCCCCGGAATGAAGCTTCAGCTAGTATCTGTTTGAGTGTCTCTGGTAGCAGGAGGCTCACCCCATTTTTGAGACAGTCTGAACCGCCAGAACGGGGCTCCTAGAGGCGGCTGCCTTCCCCTTTTTGTGATAAAGGAAGATGCAGCAGAAAGAAACGGGCTTTGGAGCTGAGCAGAGCTGGACCTGAGCACCTCCGACTGTATGACCCAAGCCAGCAATGGCTTAGTGTCACCTTCCTTAGCTGCTCCTTCCCCGCAGGGTTGTGTGTGTGATGCTTACACTACAGCAAGTGTGTGAGACACCCAGAGCAGAGTGTGCCATGTGTCCCCTGAATGGCCTTTATCCCTCGATGTCACTTCCAGCCATGGGCTCCGGGGAGCTCTCACCACAGGAGCTGGGAGTGAAGGCAGAGGTCCGAGCGCTGGGCTGGCACATGGGCATCTGGAGGCGGCCAAGGCCTTACCCCCTCCCTCAGGGCACCCACTCCTGAACTTGTGGGCCCACCGGGTGTCCAGACACTTGAAGATGGCACACAGAAGGAGCCCTACATCCCCGTCCTGGCCCACAGCCTTCCCACGTGAGACCCCTATTTGTGGAGATGGAACAGGAACTGGGGAAAGTCAGGGTAAGGAAAAGCAAGAAATGCCCCTCACCTCACTGAAGTGCACTTGCCACTAACCTGCCCCTTGGCTGGGTGCCTGCCACCAACGTAAGTGCTCTCCTGGTCTTTCACCGAATTCTCACAGCAGCCCTTGGAGACAGGACTGTACAGAAGCGGAGGCTCAGAGAGGTTAAGGGGCTCGCACAAGGCCACACTGCTGGGATTTCAAGCTTGTCCGGTCCCTGAGTGTGCGCACAAGATCGCTGCCCTCCAGGGCTGTTTAATCCTGGTGCGGGTTTAGGGTTAGGTCCTGGGGCGGGGGAGGGGACAGAGCTGTTTTAACCAACGGCGCCTGTGAGCCCGAGCCTCTCTGCGCCTCGCCTTGGTCCTAAACTGGCCTGTGCGCTTGCGACTGTCTCCCGGCCGGGCATTCTGGGCGCCCGCGGGTCACGCGTGTAAGACTGCGCGTGCTGGTAGCCTCCGGGGAATCCCCCGTGGGTCCTGGCTCCAGGGGGCGCGGTGGCCCGGACCCACGTGCGCTCCGCGGGCGCGCGCCACCCCGAAGTGCGAGCGGCGGGTGTGAGCGTGCGCACGTGCGGCGACGGCCCCGGGCCGGTGTCGGCGGAGCGGGCCGCGTCCCCCCGCCTCGGTGCTGATTGGCTCGGCGCCGTGACGGGGCGGCGGCGGGCGCGGGTGCCCGCGTGTGGCTGGGAGCCGGCGTGTGCGCCGGGTGTGCGCCGGCCGCCGGCTGCGGGGAGAGCGGGGAGCGCGCCGCCGCGGCCGAGCCCGAGGTGCGCGGCGCCCGCCCGCCGGCCATGGCCCCCGCCCGGGGCCGCCTGCCCCCCGCTCTCTGGGTCGTCACGGCCGCGGCGGCGGCGGCCACCTGCGTGTCCGCGGCGCGCGGCGAAGGTGAGCGGCGGCGGCGGCGGCGGCGGCGGGGCGGGGCGGGGGCGGCGAGGCCGGGGGCGCGGCGCGCGCTGCCTGCGGCTCAACTTCGGTAGCCTCGACCCTGAGCTCCCCAGTGAGCACGCGAGCCCGCGACCTGGGGGCAGAGGCGGCGCCTGGCAGGCTGTGGGGCTAAGGGGCAGAGCCATGGGCATGGGGACCCACGGGCGTGGGGTGAGGAATGAGGCACAGGAGACTGGGGGACAGGGTGACAGGACCGAGGGCTGAGGGCTGCGGAGCTGGAGAGAAAACTGAGGAGCCAGCAGGAGGACAGAACTGGACAGAAGACGACCGATATGGAAGGAAGAGGGGACATGGAGAGAAGGAAGGGGACAGGGATGGGCAGAGAGGACAGAAGAGGGTGGCAGTCACTAAGGAACAGAGGGACACGAGAATGGGGGAAAGCGGGGCTGGAGGTGTTCCAGAGAGGCAAGGACCAAGAACTGCGCTGGGAGAACCAGAGAACTGGATGGCTTTGGGGGACACAGGAGTGAGGGGACTGAGGATGAGGATCTTGGGAGTGAGGTGGAAGGAGACAGACTGAGGGGCCAAAAGTGGAGAGAGGGGAGAAGATAGGACACAGAGGGTCTCCCTGCCCTCGGAGGGACAGGCATGGAGAGTGAGGAGAGGGCTGGGCTGCAGAGGGACTGGGCATGCCACCCAGAGAGCAGTGTCTTGTTGGGTCAAAGCCAGGGTGGCCCAGGCACTCAGGGGTCTGGAGGAGGTGGGGAGGATTCAGGGAGGGAGTAGGGGTGACTGAGTCCTAGGACCAAAAGTGTCCAGAGGTGACTTCTGATGGGGAGGAGGGACAAGCAGAGCAGAGAAGGAGCACATACGGCTTCCTACCACCGCCCCTCGGCCCCACTAGGCACCCCAGGTCCAGCCCAGGATGCCAGTGGTCCTGCTCCCCACACCCAGCCCCTGGCCTGAACCACAGCGCTGCTCAGGAAGGCGGCCTTGGGGCTATGCACTGGAAGCCTGGCTACTGCCGGGGTCTGGAGCCCGGTTCTCACTGCTAGCAGGGAGCATTCAAGCCACGCTGCTCTTCCAGGATCAGACTGCAGATCGTCCCTCACAGACAGCCCTCGGAGATCTCACCCTGCCCACAGGCGTACACAGGGACACACAGGCTTGTCAGGGTTCACACGCATAGACCGGGGCTGGTGGAAACTCACGTTTGTACATGGTGCTCCCCGTCACACCTCCACACATAGGTGCAGCAAGGTGGCCAGTGCACATGTGCACAGATCCACACGTCCATACATGCCCAGATGCGTGAACATGCATCCGTGTAGGCATAGATGTGTCACACCATGTTTATTAGGAGACCTGCAAACTTGCATTCATGCCCACAGAAATGCATGCGCACACTTGTAGACACGGATAAGATCATCACAGTCCTCCGGCCGCCAGGCACTGGGGGCTGTTGCAGGGTAGCTGAGAGGTAAGCTCGAAGGTTGGCGGGCAGGACTGGTGGATAGTGGTGAGGCCCAGTTCCTTGAGCACCAGGAAAGACCTGGGTGAGGGCAGGATTGGGGTACAGGGGCCTCAGAGCCTTCGGCACTATGGTCTGCAAAATTGGGTAGGGGGAGTGGTCAGTTTTTGGTCCAGTAGAATTCTGAAACTCACAGCAAGGCTCTGGGAGCCCAGCAGTGCACCCCGATTCCTTGCCTCAGTGTCTCTCTTTGGGAAGCAGCCAGTACCCTCCCAGAATCCCAGCTGCAAGTCCCAGCCTCTCTAGGGAGGTGACTTTTCCCAGGCTCCCATGCTAAGCACAGAGCTTGGGCCTGGTGGGGATACGTCCAGGGGATGAGCTGTATTTGGTGAAGAGGTAAGGTCTGGCAAGAGGCAGGAAGGATGTCTGGGGAGAGGGGAGACATTGCCCAAGGGCCGGCTCCATGGCAGGCTGCAGATCGTCAGGGTTCCATGTGGGACATCCCGGGTCCTTTCTGACATTGTCGCTGGTTTGGTACCAAAGCAGAGCTGGCCAGGGAGATGGTTGGAAATCAGGGAGGAGTCTGGTCTCAGCTGGGGCCCAGCAGAGGTGACAGTGCACAGCTTTCCCAAGTGCCCCAATGCCAGGTTGCTCACAGTGGCCCTGCTGGGGTCACTATGGGCTGGGAAGGGGCCCGGCACCTCCAGAGATGCCCAGAGCCCCACCAGGCTCACAGATCCTTATTGTTTTCTGGGGTGCTCTGTCCTCTAATTTGGGGTGATCTCCAAGGCATTGACATGCTGACTGACATCCCCTGGCCACCCCGAATTCTCCAGCCTCACCATCATGCGCTGTGTCCTCAGGGAATGTAAATCAATTTAAGTATTAGTCTCAGTGAAATGGAATGGGAGAAGGTGACGGCGGTGGAGAAAGAAAGAAATCGCATAATGCCTTCCACAGTCAAACAAGGACGGCTTAGGAATTATCTGTGCTGCTCAGAGCAGGAGAGGGACTCGTTTGGTCCCCCCCAGCACAGCCCAGGGAGGCAGGCTTAGGACACATGCCTGGGGGTATCTTTCAGATGGGAAAACTGAGGCTCAGTGGGGTTCGGTGATTTGTTTCATTGAAGGGCCCCAAGAGATCACGGCATCCTTTCCTCCCATTTTGCAAGTAGGTGGACATGTCTAGAGAGGGGAATTAACAAAAGGCAAGAGGGTGGCTGGTGGTAGTGACCAGACTGTCTGAATTCCCAAGGGGACCCAGGCCCAGGCCAGGCAGGCCTAAAGCTGAACACTATCCGGTCCTATAAAGGTCCTGGCAGCCCAGGGCTTCCCTGGAGAAACACCCCTCACTCCCTCTGTGGAAGGGACAAGGATGGGTCCGACCATGGGAAGGTGGGAAGGGGAGGGCAGGGGCAGCAAGGGTCTAGGAGGAACTGGAACAAGCAGCCCTGAAATCCTATAGCCCTTTCCCACTCCAGGGGAATTGACATTTGACTTATTTTGGGATTATCGGAACCCCCATGCCCATGGAGCCTGCCCATGGAGAGTCGGCCACAGATGTGGTAAAGCTTCTTGGAGGAGGAAAGAGCCCTGCCAGTGGCCCCCGAATTGGGGTTTTCCAGAATCCGAAATGACAGGTGTTAACTGGGGCTGCTCCCTGGTAGGGGCAGGACTGAGCTAGGTTTGTTCCATGCTAGGAGAAGGGGCCCTGCAGTCCTGAGACCCACATCAGGGATGTGGCTTGCGCTTGGGGAGCCCATGGTGCCCATTGTGCCCATTGCCCACCCACTGTCCAGCCTGGGCCCGCTGGTCTGGGGGAAGCTGCAGTGCGGCCCCCTCCCCCTCCCCCAGCAGCAGGAGGAGCGCTGCCTGACCCAGATTTCTCAACAGTGCCTGCCGGGGAGGGAGGGAGGTGGGAAGCCTTCTTCTCTCTGCCTGTGCCCCTGGCGTGGGGTTGGCTCAGGGAAGGGGCCTCCCTGGTGGACATTCACTCCACCCTCTGATCTCACCTGGCCCGGGGGACCAGGGAGGAGCACAGAGTCCCTTCCTCGGTACTGCCAACCCCTTTCCAGCCAGCATCCAGGGTCTCTGACAGTGGGTTGGGAGGATGGGAGGAAGGAAGGAGAAAATCCGCAAACAAGAGCATTGTCACCCCAGATGTGCCTGAAGACACTTGTCTCCATCTCCGAGAGGGAGGCTCTGAGCTACACACATCTCAGGCAGAACACGCAGCCTCCCTGTGGGAAGGTTCCGAGAGCGCCCCAGTGTTAACCGTCTGTGACCTGCCCATGGCCACTGATTGGGGTGCGTGGAAGCCCCAGCATTGTTTCTGGGAGGGGAGATTCGTGAGAGAGAGAAAGCCTGAAAGCCTGTCATGCAATCATCAGCAGATTGAAAGGAAGCAGGGGCCCAGAGAGGTAAAGGATCTTACCCAAAGACACAGAGCAGGCAGACAATGCTGACACTGGGGCCCTTTTTTCTAAAGAGGTAGTGTAGCTTTCTGTGTAAGTAAGCAGGTGGGCACAAGCAACATGTCGAGGGGCCAGAAGGGTGGGAGGTAAAGGAAACCAGCACTGATGAGGACCAGGCTTTATAGATGGCCTCTTAACTGTCATCTAAACCCTTAAGTATTATTAACCCACTTTACAGGTGAGGAAACTGAGGGTCACTTGCTATTAAGTGGCTGTGTTAAGAACTCAAGAGTGTCTGACTCCAAAGGCAAGCTCTTTTTTCTCTGCTTCACTGTTGAAACTTCAGGGTCCCTGGCTGTAGGGCCTCATTAGGAATAGACCTGCTGTTCAGACCAGCGTTCCCCAGGCAGGGTGAACTCCCCAGAGATGCTGCTTTTCAGGCCCAACTTTCCAGGTGGGCAGTGATCTATGTAGGGGCCACAGCAGGTGCTCGGAGCACCAGTCCTGCACCTGTGGGCTTCTAGGCAACCCCTGCACCTCTCGAGCTGAGCGCTTTCATCCATCGAGTAGAAATGGTAGTGACCCCTTCTGGCACTGTGAGGGTCACAGAGGGCATCCGGAGCTCCTCTTGCAGAGCTCAGCACGTGGTAGGTGTGCGCTAGAGACAGCTCTTGCCCTTCTAGATCCTCCACGTCGCTGTGCTCAGTAGGTGCAAAGCACCCCCAAGGGGACAGAGAGGACCCCATAGCACAGCACTGGAATGCCATTTGGCCACTTAAGGGAGACAAGGGTCAGGTCCTCCTCGTGGCCCCAGGAGACAGGGACCAGGCTCAGAGGAGGAAACAGAGCTCGGGATGTGAAGCCCCACACCACACAGCTCCTGCGTGGCAGAGCCAGGATCCTGCAGCCCAGCCCAGAAGCCTGGCTCTGGGCAGCTTTATCCGGGTGGGTGGAGGAGGCGGGGCCAGGTGAGTCTCTCCTCTCCTGGCAGCAGAGCGCGTGAGCTGCTGTGTCGAGGGCTGGGCACAGACCCACGTGGTGGCCTGGGCTGTCCCTGTGGGCTGGGAAGAGGGATGCTTGGCCTGATGCCCTCCTGTCTCCTCTTTTACAGTGAACTTGTTGGACACATCGACCATCCACGGAGACTGGGGCTGGCTCACATATCCGGCTCATGGGGTGAGTGAGGGGACAGTGTCAGGCCTCTGTGAGCAGAGAGAGGCTTAGCATCAGGTAGATCCAAAGAAAGCAGAGGCCCAGAGCAGTGAAGGAACTGACCCAAAGACGCACAGCAACTGGGGACAGAGTGGCTGCTTTCTTAAAAGGTTAGGGCACATTGACCCTTGGGATTACAAAGCCGTTTCTGGCTTTGGGGTCTTGATTTGTGTCTGAGACCCAAGATGCAGGATCTTCATGTCTGTGGCCTGGGCCTGCAGATTTCTGACCTGCCAAAGCCAGGCCCAGGGTCAACTGGGACAGGGAAGTGGGGTCAGCAGGGCCGTGGGCCCTAGCCAGGTGTGGTCTCCCTTCCAGCTGCCATGCCCTCCCCAGAAGCTGCTTGGGCCTCTCCAGGCCTGCATATTTCTCTCGCTGTCAGGACCCCACCATGGATAGGCTGCCCAGTCCCATCGGGTCCAGGCCACCAGGTCCCTGTGGCTCCTGTGCTCACCGAGATGCCCCTCCCACCTGGGGAGGACAGGGCTCCAGGGAGGGGGCTGCACGCTCCACACCCTCTGCTTCTCTTTTCCAATACTATGGCCCCCTGGTAAGCCGCACCAGGGGCCTGGTACTACCTCACTTCCCGTCCCATCTATAGAGAGGAACAGCTTGTGAGGACCGCCTGGGGTGCTGGGGGTGGCGGGTGACTCCCACCTCGGCATGGTGAACCCCCACGGGGTGGAGGCTCCATCACTGGTAATGTTAGTGTGTGTGATGGTTATTATGTCACGTACGTGTTGTCCACACACACATCGCTGTCCCCGGCACAGATGTGTGCACAGACACTTTCAGCTTCCGTGGATTGAGGACAGAGGGACAGGAATGCTAGTAGCAGTAATGATAACAATGCAAAGAGTTGATGCCTATGAAGGGAATCTTTCTTGACTGGGGGTAATTTTCAGCTGGGCTGGAGGTCAGGGCTCTGCTCTCCTCTCTCTGGGGGTCTCATTAGCAGGCAGCAGTGAGCTGAACCCCCATCACCACCCCCTGTGCACAGGGCTCTGGGAGCCAGCAGGGCCCAGGGGGTGCTGACTGTACAGGGCCAAGAGCCAGGAGGGCGTCTCCTGCCACCATCCAGCGAGTTGGCCTGTGTGGGCCAGTCCTGCCTGAGGACAGAGGCCGGGCCCTGGGGCTGGGTGTCTCTTCCTCTGTGAAACTCTTCTCCATGTGGCTGTCCCCAGGGATCATGGGGAGCAGAAGAGAGGCTTTGGCAGTGCAAGCCAGTGTGGCCTGTGTCAGAGGCCAGCCCAGCTCAGGTCTGCCCCAACTCCCGGGCTACTGGCCGAGTTGTCACTTCTGCAGTCCCAGTGGCTAGCAAAGGCAATGCTGGCCCTTGATTGGCTCTGGGTCTCTATCACAGTGCTTAGTATTTGGCCTTAGGGACAAAGGAGCTGGGGTGTTGAGTGGGTGGGGACCCTGCAGGACTTGTGTTTTGGAAGTTGTACTGGGGTGATTGAAGCTCCTTTTGTTCGTGAACACTAAGCCCCTAAGGGTACAGAGGCCCCTCATTTTATTTAGGATTTAGAACAAATAATAACAATGTCAAGATGCTGCATGTGACCCCATAGCCAAGCCTTGCAGATATTCAGGGCCCCTTTCACAGAGGCTCACGCTGAGGCTCACAACAGTGAGAAAAACTGCCCGTCACTAGCAGCCTTCAGTGACATGGAGCTGGGCTCCAGCCTGCCCTGGGTCCTGTCTCCACCTTGTAAGTACAGGTGGCAAGGTCTAGTCTGTGGCCTGACCAGAGGGATGGGCCAGCCTGTGGGGACTGGTGTTGCCTACAGAAGAAAGAAGGCTGCAGTTTGAGGCCTGGTCCCCAGGCCAGGCTCACAGGAGAAATGTGCGGGTTTCCCTGCCCAGAAGGTCAGGGAGGGGCCTGGGAGGCTTGCGTTTCATATGTTTTCCAGGAGATTCTTCTGCCCAGCCTGGAGGAGAATCTTTGGCCCTCAAAGTTCTGTGTGCCCCTCTGATTTTGGAGTCTGCCCCTCAGTCTGGGTTCAGAGGTCATCGGGGCTGATTCCAGCATCAGAGGATGCCCAGCCTGAAGGGCAAGGGTATTGGGCTCCAATGGCCAGTGCCCTGCTTGCTGATGCCAGTGCATTTCAGGCCAGCCACTGACCTTGCTTTGACCCCCTTTTATACCATCACAGAACCTACAGCCATCACCAGTGGGGTGATACACAGGAGAAACACTTTACCAATAAAACTCTGGGTCCCTGTGAGGTTAAGCCACTCTGGCATCAGAGGAGGCTGAGGCCACAATCTATGTGCTTAGCCATCGTGTCCCTCCCTGTTCCCAGAACCTCCACCCGCCAGGTGCCTGCACCTTGCCTGACAAATCAGCAGGTCTGGTCCCCAAGCCAGGCTCCCAGGAGGGTTTGGGGCATAGATCAAACCTGATCCTTATTACCTCCTGGAGCAGACTGAAGGAGCAGGTATTCGCCACCCCATTTCACAGATGAGAAGCCCAAAGCTCAGAGAGGGGATGTTACCTACTCAAGGTCACACAGCTAGCTTGCCAAATCCTGTTCCAGGAATACAGAGTTGGGGGAACAGTGTGCCGGGGTCAGCTGCTGGGTCTTAAGGGGCGGCGGGGGTGGGAGTAGCATTTGTATGGAGTAGGCTGCCGCAGTGGTGAGCAGGGTACTTCTGCCCCTTGTGCCAGGCCTCTGGGAACCTGCCACTCCAGGCGTCCACAGCAGTTCCCAGGGCTGGCAGGCTGGGCCAGACCACTGGCACTGGTGGAGAGGCTGGAGCCGACTCAGATTGAGCTGATTAATTTATCCAGGGCCCTGGCAGGAAACAGACAGGGAGCAGCTGGCAGGCTCTTTGGTGTTCCATTAATTGTGACAATGACTTTAACCCCAGATGTGGCACACTGTTACCCGGAGGCTCTAGCTACAGTGTAGGGTGTGGAGGACGGGAAGCATAACCTTGCACAGGCAAGGCGAGGTTGGCATTCCCAGTGCCTCTTTGGAAGAGAACCCCTCCCCCACCAGCCCTGGAGGCAGGCGGGTGGCCTGGGAGTCACTGCCAGTTCAGGAGCATATTCGTCCCTGATCAAGAAGTGCCTTCCTGTGCCAGGCCTGAGCTCAGCGTCTGCAGGCAGCTCCTCCCTGCGTCACCCCAAGCCTCGAAGAGGCAGGGCCCCTCTTTGCAGCGGCAGGTGCTGAGTAGAGACCACATGAGGACAAAGGGAAGGAACTGTGATAAGCAAGCAGTGTCCATGGTATAGCTGACCCCAACATCTGCCCTTGGCTCCCACTTGGGGACCTCTGGACTCAGCCCAGTGTCTGCTCCTACCAGCAGGGCAGCCAAGACGGGCTCTTCGCTCCCCACCCAGGGCAGGCAGTGGGTGGAACACATAGGTGCCCACATCCAGGGGCCTGGGGACCAGCTAGTATCTTGCACTGGTGAGATACAGTGAGACTTCCTTCCCCTCCCGCAACACACACCACCTTCTGGCATTTTCTTTTATTCTTTTTGTTGTTCAGTTGCCCTGGCTAGGCTGAAACTTGTGATCTCCCTGCCTTAGCATCCCAAAGCTCTGGGATTAAAGGTTGTGTGCTACCACACCTGGCTCATCTTCACCATTTTTAAGGGCACCCTTCAGTGGCATTAGATAAATTCACCATTGCCACCACCCATCTCCAGAACTCTTTTCTGTCTCACATAGAAATTCTGTGCCCATTAAACAGTAAGTCCCCTTCCCCCTCCCTGCAGCCCTGGCAACCACCATTTTATTTTCTCTCTCTGTGAATCTGACTAACCTAGGTACCTTATATAAGTGGAATTATACAATGTTTGCCCTTCTGTTTCTGGTTTATTTCATTTAGCATAATGTCTCCCAGTTTGATCCATGTTGTAGTGTATATTAGAATTTCCTTTCTTTTAAAGCCTAATAACATCCGGTTGTATGTAAAGACTGCATTTTATTTATCCATTCATCTACCGATAGTCATTTGAGCTGCTTCCACATTCTGGCTTTTAAAAATTTTTTTACAATTCAATTTTTTTTTTTTTTTTTTTTGGCCAGGGATGCTGCTCAGCGGCACAGCGCCTGCCTGGCAAGTGCAAGGCCCAGAGTTCAATTCCTGGTACCAAAAAAGAAAATATTAAAATAAATAAATAAATAAATAACCAAAAAATTTCAATTTTTTGCAGTGCTGAGGTTCAAACCCAAGGTTTTAGCCGTAGTGAGTAACGCTGCAATGGACATGGGTTTGCAAATACTTCTTCAACACCCTCCTTCCAGTTTTCGGGGTGTGGACTCAGAATCACTCGATCCTCTAGCGATGCTCTTTTTAATTCTTTTGGAGGAGCCTCCGTTCCGTTTTCCACAGTGGCTTCACAGCGGCACGAGGGCTCTGCTTTCTTCACATTCCCAGCGACACTTGTTTGCTGGTTTTGTTTCTTTCTGATATAATAGCCATCCCACTGGGCATGGAGTGGTGTCTCGTCGTGGCTTTGATTTGTATTTCCCCAGTGAGTCATGGTGCCTAATATCTTTTCACGTGTGATCGGGCCATCTGTGTATCTTTGGAAAAATGTCTGTTCGGGTCCTTTGCTCATTTTTTAATTGGACTGTTTGTTTTCTGTGGTTGAGTTGTAAGAGTTTTTCAGTTTTTCTCTGGATATTAATCCCTTATCAGATAAATGATTCACAAACATTTTCTCCCATTGCGTGGGCTGCCTTTCCGTTCTGTTGCCAGCGTCTGGCCTCTACCTGAATTACACCCAGCCAGCAACCGGTCCACATCTGATTTCCTTGCCCCCCCCCCCCGGGACTCAACTGGACCCAGGAGTCCCCAGCTTTGAGTGGGGGCAGCACTCACAGAACAGCAGGGCAGAGCGAATCCTCAGTCAGACAGTCACTTAGCAAGGAGGGGCTCCTGGGGGAGTGGAGGTGAGGATACAGTGCACACTGCATAGTCAGGTTCGTACACTGCAAGGTCCAGCTGGTGGCTGAGAATGGAAACAACTTGCCAATTTGCTTAAGCAAGTCCCCGCACTCTAGAGAGGGACAAGGCCACTCAGAGAGAGGTCAGGCTCTGGTATGGGACAGGCCGGAGTTCCACTGCTAGCTAGCTCTGTTTCTCCCTATCCAGGCAACCTCAGACCTGCGTTGCATGAGTCTGACCCTCTGTTTTCCTCACCTGTACCAAGTCCTAAGTTATAGGTCCTCTGTGAGACCTGGCAGCAGTGAATGTCCCCACTGGCCCAGCATGCGTGTCCTGTGACTTGGGGACTGGGAGGAGGGCAGGCCCTCTCCCTTAGGGGCTGTGCTCTTTGCCCACAGTGGGACTCCATCAACGAGGTGGATGAGTCCTTCCATCCCATCCACACCTACCAGGTGTGCAACGTCATGAGCCCCAACCAGAACAACTGGCTGCGCACCAGCTGGGTGCCCCGAGATGGCGCTCGGCGAGTCTATGCCGAGATCAAGTTCACGCTGCGTGACTGCAACAGCATGCCCGGCGTGCTGGGCACCTGCAAGGAGACCTTTAACCTCTACTACCTGGAGTCCGACCGCGACCTGGGTGCCAGCACGCAGGAAAGCCAGTTCCTTAAGATCGACACCATCGCGGCTGACGAGAGCTTCACCGGCGCTGACCTGGGCGTGCGGCGGCTCAAGCTCAACACGGAGGTGCGTGGCGTGGGGCCCCTCAGCAAGCGCGGCTTCTACCTGGCCTTCCAGGACATCGGGGCCTGCCTCGCCATCCTCTCTCTCCGCATCTACTACAAGAAATGCCCCGCTATGGTGCGCAACCTGGCGGCCTTCTCGGAGGCGGTGACGGGGGCCGACTCATCCTCGCTGGTGGAGGTGCGGGGCCAGTGCGTGCGGCACTCGGAGGAGCGGGATACGCCCAAGATGTACTGCAGCGCTGAGGGCGAGTGGCTGGTGCCCATTGGCAAGTGCGTGTGCAGCGCCGGTTACGAGGAGCGGCGGGATGCCTGTGCGGGTGAGCTCGCCCCGCGGCGGGTGGGCCCGGCCTGGGCGGGACTTCCGGGGAGGGGCGGGGACATCATTGGATGGGGGTGGGGAAGCATCTGGAAGGCAGCTCTTTAGTGCTCCAGGCCAGCTGTGTGCCTGGGGGCGAGGGAAGTGGGGAGAGAGCGGCAGAAAGTGGACGGTGTGGGGGCAGAGCTAGGGGAATCTGTGCAAGTGGGTGTGTGCCTCAGCCAGGGAACAGCACAAGAGCCAACTCGGGTCAGGCATCGTTCTGGGCACTTCGCGTGTTTTAAATCATTTAATCCCGTAGGAACTAGGAACGGTTAATATCCTGGTTTTATAGATAAAGAGACTGAAGCACTGAGAGGCAAAGTAACTTGCCCAAAGTCACACAGCTAGCAAGCAGCAAAACTAGGATTTCAACCCATGAAGTCTGAATATAAGGTCTGGGCTGGAAATCGCTAAAGTTCTAGGCGGTGGTGTGGAGGGACGTGGACCAGGGCACTGGGTGGATGTGTGCAGGTAGGGGGCTCTGTGAAGGTGTCGGGCAGGGACGTCTAGGGGAGCAGACATCCTCTAGGTGGCCCCTAGCTGGCCTATCACTGGCCACCTAGTTCAAGTTGCTTGTGTATGGGAGGAAATTGCCAGGTCCTGCTGAGGATTTTTAAGGGCCCATGTCTTGATCCAGTGTGTACCCATGGATGTACTGGGATGCACCCATGTCAAGCCTGGAAGCAGGTGTGTGCTTGGGGGAGCCCAGACCCCAGGCAGCGTGCATACCTGTGTGTGCGCGCGTGGTCACCAGGCACCCTGAGAGCAGAGGATCTGTGGGTAGACAGCTGGTATCCAGCTGGCTCAGGACTCGGCCTGGTTTCCCTGCCTAATCCCCAGGGGGTAGGACACATAGTCACTCAGCCACCAGGCACAGGGAAACCTGGCTGTGAAGCTCCTTGGTTTCCTAGGGGGGAAACCCCATGTAGGGATCAAGAGGGATTAACATGCCTGTAATCCCAGCTCTTTGGAAGGCTGAGACAGGAGAGTCGAAAGTTAGAGCCCAGTTTGGACAACTTAATGGGTTGATGAGACTCTGTCTCAAAATAAAAAAAGTGCTGGGAGAGGCAGAGAGAGAGAAAAAGAGAAAGAAGGATACAGGGCAGGGGGAAAGAGAGAAGGAGAGCAGGGACACATACTATAACCTGTCTCTAGACATCCTCTGTGAAATCTGGGACTGAGGCCCAGCAACCACCAGGAATGTCCTCCTTGCCCTCTGCTACTACCAAATAGGGCCTGGGGACTGCAGTTGGGGGAAGGGGACTTCAGCCTCCCTGCTGTGCTCTTGACAGGAAGACAGATTTCCTCCATGCTATTGGGGCTGAGCAAGGCAGAGACTGACCATCAGGCCACACACAGGCCCTCCTGTACCCAGCCGTGTCCAGCTGGGAGTTGTCTTGCATAGAGGTCTCCGTTGCCAGCTCTTCCTGTTTTCAGACCTTCTGGCTTTCCCAAGAAACCTTTCTTCATGCTGCTGCAGTCTTTGCCTGTCCTACACCATCAGCCCCGAAATGCCTGTGTCAGGACTTGTTTTGTGCTCTGTGACTATCTGGACTACTGGCCTCTTGTGGTCTTTGTCACAGACATCTTGAACCGTCCTGTGGCACTGACCACAAACAGCCCTGTCGCCTTTGCAGTTTACAGGAAGATGCTTCACACACAGCTTCACTGACCACTGTAGCAAGGCAGAGATTACAATTCCATTTTACAGGAGGGGAAACCAAGGCACAAGATGTGATGCCACCTGCCTGGATCTCACTGTGGGTGAGAGGTGGAGATGGAACCTGCAGTCAGAGCTCTCTTTCTCTGCGCAGGTGAAGGATTTTGGCCTTGTCCCATCCTGTCTGGCTGCTTTCTGTGCCATGGCTGGCTCCCAATGTCACTTTATTCTGATGGGATGATAAAGTAGCTTAGTGACAGATTTCAGATGTCTGCCATGTGCAGGACCTTTGTGAATGCTGTCATATATTAGGTCGGTTATCACTCTGTTGAGCATCTGTAGCTTGGGCACCAGGGATCTGGGCAGGGAGTCCCTCCCTCTGGGGAGTTCACAGAGCTTCCGGTCCTTATGACAGCCTCTCAGCAAGGTGTTGTAGTCCCAGTGTGCACATGGGAGCCACTGAGGCCCCTCACCTTAAGAGCAGCGCAGGGATCTGACCCCAAGCTGTCAGGCTCCAGAGGCCGGCACTGCTTCCTCTGCCCACCAGACCCTCTTCTAAGCCCACTGTCCACCTGCCAGGCCACAGGCAGAGTTAGTGACAGGTACAGTGTCAGAAGTGACATCAGGTGGGCCAGTGCACACTGCTCAAGGTCAGCAGCCCCCAGCTCTGAGGTTGCCAGGGAGCATAAATAATCCAGTGCTTTATTCTGTGTGCTCTGAGCCCCACCAGCCTGTGGGCAGGGTGTCAGGGGTGGGCTCAGGAAGGGCTGCAGAGGTAGGACACGGGTCCAGAGAGGGAAGGTGTCCTGCTGCAGGTCCATAGCACACCAAAGGTAGGAAAGTCCAGGGCGGGAGCAACAGGGTGTCCTGAGGCTGGGAGAGGCCAAGGCCAGGCCCATTTCCTGGTGCTGGCCCATTAATAAAAGAGAAAGTGTCAAGGCTGGGTTAGGGAATGGCAGTGTATTTTGAATTTTGCATTTAAATCATAATACAACATAATTATGCTAGTTGCAAGATAATTACAGGTTTTATAAAATACAGTAATTCATAGTGCACTGCAGGCAGAACAACTTGGGAAGAAATGCTAGTTTGAAGTCACACGAGGAAGGACCATTTCCAGTCCTGTTGGTGGACTTCTGTCACTGTGTCATCACATTTGGAAGGAGCAGCACAGGTCCCAGACCTGTGGAGCTGGGCCTGGCAGCCCAACTGTGTCCCCTTCTCTACCTCACTCAAAGCCCCAGTAGCTCCCCAATGGACAGCCTGAGAGTGGGGGGATCCAGCCCAAGCAGAAGCTGGGGACAGTGCGGGGACCATCCTAGCCACGTAAGACACAGCCCCTCCACCATCCCAGAGCCCGTTTTCAGGAGCCCTCTGGAAGCCTTTGGGCTCTGGCCAGTCTGAGGACCTCCTGGCCCTGATCTCCGAGCAGACAGTTGGGAAGATGGGCTGGGAGGGGGTCCTGGCTCACTCACCCCAGGGCCCTTCCTTCTAGCAACAAGAGAAGGGACCTTCAGCCAGAGCCAGGGCCATTACCTTTCTTTCTCTTGCCTTGGGCTTCCATTATCTCAGCTGTCCTCAGAGCCCCCCAGAAAGTGTCATAGATGAGGCAGTGAAGCCCCCGAGGAGAAAGACCTTTGAGACGCATGATTCTGCAGAAGCCTTGCTGAGAGAGGTAAAGTAGCCAGGCCAGGGCTGCCCTGCAAGGAGTGGTTGGTGGAGTCTCCAATCTCCCAGCTCTCCAACCAGAAAGCTCCCCACACTGCCGGGGTCCTGACCCAGTGACCTCCGCTAGCACCTGGCCACTCTCCTCCCATCCCGAGGCTCCTCCAGAAAGGGGACAGACTCCCCACCGCCCCTCATGGAGCACAGTCTGAAGTCTGAAGTCCCTGTTGCCATCTTTCCTGTCACCTGGACACAGAATATAAATCACCCTCTGCGGCCCTAATCATCTTTCTATAAATATCAGAGCCTCATTTCGGAGGGGGAGCATGAACAAAGCTCTTTTGCCTTCCTGACTGTGTTTAAAATCTGATTTAGAATTAATTTCCTTTGGTCGTCCACCAGCGGACACCTTATTTGTCAAATCTCAAGCTCTTTGCAGGGGACAGCAGAGAGGTGCCCAGGGCCACGGGCAGCTGTTGGCCTGACAGGCAGCCTGGGCAAGGTGCCCTCGGCAGGGGCAGGAGCCCCTCCTGGCCCAGGGCCCGGTGTGTGGGCCACACAGACTCCAGAAGCATCGTGGGTAGGTGGCAGGGCCAGGCCCCGGCCCAGAGCTATTCCATCTGTCTTAGCCTTGAATTCCCAGCTCAGCCACCAGGTCTCCGGGCTCCCTGAGGCCTGGTGATTAGTATTCTTATTAAAGATTATTTTATTTTCATTGCGTGGATTAATCTGGCCTTGACATGGTATAGCCATATGGGTATTAACTGAGCGTGTGGGAACCGCCGACTGGCGGGTGACAGAATGAAAGAGCCACCTCTAAGCTAGGGGGAGGACGTTGCAAGGCGAGTGGGGGGGAGGTGGCAGCAGTGTCCCAGCCTGGCTTTGTGTCCTGGCTCAGCTGAACCCTGGAACCCTTCAGGGTGCTGAAGCTCCCGGAAGCAGCTTCCTCTTCGGCCCAGCAGTCTCACTGATGTCACCGCCCCGGCCAGATCCTCAGGGCCAGATCTGCATGTCTTCCCTCCCCTGCTCCCTTGGAGTGGGAGGGGGTGCCACAAAACCAGGGTACAATTTCCCCACCCCAGCAGCTGCTTAGCCCCTTGTAGCTCCTCAGGCCCCATCTCCAAAGCCACTTAGGGGGTTGCTGTTTCTCCTGATGCCAGGTTTTCTCTCAAGTTTGTAGAATTTTAGAAATTAACCCAGCTTTGGCTGTTACAGTACAGGGATACGATCAGCATCTGAAGAAGAAATGCTATGAAGTGATGTTTTCAAATAAAACTCTTTGGCAGGGAGGCTTCCTGGATGGGATATTGGAGTGGAACCCCAGTAAGCTTCCTGCTGCCCCCGCTGTGAGGGACTTAAGTTCTGAGGGTGCCGCTGGGTGCTGCCTGGCTGAGTAGAACCACATGGGGCCCTGGGGCTGCTCTCTGCCCAGGGCAGACAGTGATGGGGGCGTCTCATTTGGAAAACGCCAACAGCGTTAAGCAGCGTCCGCTCTGAGCAGCCTATGTAGGGTGCTGGGGACTTGGAGATGAGCAAGGGTCTGCCCCAGGGACTCCTAGTCCAGGAGGAGCATGAGACACACAGAATGTGCAGCTGAGGTATCACAGATACAATAAGGACTGTGGCACAAGGAGGGGCGTGGCTTCAGGGTGTGTATGTTGCATGAGTGTGTATGTGTAGGTGTGCATGTGTGTGTCATGAAGGGGCCCAGGAATGCTGCAATGAAAGGATGGCTAAAAGTAATACTGAAAGAGGAATTCAGCATGTAGACAAAAGTGAAATGCCATTTCAGGAAGAAGGTATGGCACGTGCAAAGGTCCTGAGGCAGGAAGCATCCTGCTGCCAGTGGTTTAGTTAGGGCTAAGGAAAGGGGTGAAAGAGGCTGCAAGTAGGTTTTGCACCAGCTGAGAGGGCTTTGGATGCCAGGTTTTCTTGTTAGGCAGAAAGTCCCTAAAGGGTTGAGCAAACAAGAGCAGAGCAAGATGCACCTCTTAGAGATCCCTTCAACCTATGGTGTCTCCATTCCCTGTGTGGCTGGCTTGTTCCTATTCTGCAGGTTACAACTCAGCCTCCCCTTTTTCTTTGGGACGGTAGCTCCTCCAGGCATCCTCTCTGTTTCCCTGTGGGACACAATGGCAGCTTTGTTAACTGGGTGTGGAGGCCCGTGACTCCTGTTCAGGGCTGTGTCTCAGTGCCCAGAGCAGCCTGGGTATGGGCCAAGCTCCTGATAGTAGAGGAGCAGATGACTGATCTTGCTGGCGAGCTGGGAGGTGCAAGGTAGGGAGAGCTGGAGGCTGCAGTCATCATCCAGGTGAGAGAGGAAGCAGGCAGCAGTGGCTGGAGAGAGGTCACTGGTGGCAGTGAGGAGACAGTGATGGCGCGGGTCTGGCAGGGGAGAAGCCTGGGTCCATTCCGGCCAGCTCACCTGAGGAGCTTGGCCTTGGCCCTGGCTCTTCCCACTCGGCGTGTGTGTGGGAATCTGTACTGACAGGGTGGTTCTGGGTCTGCTCTGGTTTGGGGATCAGGAGTCTTCCGCACACGACTCTTTTCCAGTCACATTCCCTGTGTAGCTTTTACATCTCACCTGGGGTTTTGGTTCCTCTGATTCTCAGCTCCCTGACGCCACCCTCAAGGACAAGTGTCCCATGTGGCACAGAATCCGAGGCTGGACACGGGGTGGGAAGACCTGTTGTAGGAGGGACTGGGGGATTTGGAGACGCTCACTGCTCACTTCGGGGTTACGACTTAGGAATCAGGGTCCCAGCTCAGCTGTGCTCTCACCATGCATCGCAGCTCTGTGTGTGTGAGTTACAGACCCTTTCTGCGCTTTATCTGTAAATGTGGGTAAGCCTGGGTGATGCTGTCCCTCTGGGGGTCCCAGGGAGAGCTGTCCCATGGCCTGCCAACATGGCCTGGCCTGCCAACCTGCAGCTGCCTTCTCTCTCACAGCCTGCGAGCTGGGCTTCTATAAATCAGCCCCCGGGGACCAGCTGTGTGCCCGATGTCCCCTACACAGCCACTCTGCTGCCCCTGCTGCCCAGACCTGCCGCTGTGACCTCAGCTACTACCGCGCAGCCCTGGACCCGCCCTCCTCAGCCTGCACCCGTAAGTACTACACCAGGCCCCAGCACCCTGGAGCCACAGCCTGGGCTGGCACCCATACCAGGTCCCAGTGCTCTGTGGGTAGTGCAGGGCAGGGTCCTGTGGGGCCAAAGCCTGGTCTGAGGTTGACAGGACTGTGACTCCTTAACGGTGGCTTTGACCACTCTGGACTCCCAGCCTCTTGTCATGTGTCACCTGCTGTCTCTCTAGGAAAATCTTTCCATCCTGCCCTTGGTTTCTCCTTGCCAATCTAGAGGGCAGATGTCTTCCTAGCTCAGGGCAGCTGGTCATTTTCTGACCCTGACATCCTAGTGACTGCGAGGAAGCCAGGTAAGCTCGGTGACTGCGAGGAAGCTCATGTAAAGGAGTCTTGGGGGCGTACATGTGCGTCAGGATACCTGCAGGGGGCTCAGATGCTCAAGCACGTGTCTGGTGAGCTCAGCAGGCGCTGCGTGCGTGTGCACACCAGGCCTTGCAAGGAAGTGTGGACCCAGAGAGCAGGTGCTGGTGCTGTGTACCTGAGGGGACTGGGGATTCCATCGCCTGCCGGCCTGTGCCCTCAGGGCCGTGTGACTGTCTGTGGGCTTCCCCATCCTGTCCTTGTCCCACAGTAGCTGCTCACAGCCCACCCTGGCCTGGAACTTCAGCCCACAAAAAGCACCGCACTTACCTATCCTGGCTCTGCAGCCTTAGCCCCTCCCCGCAACGCTACCCAGCCTCAGGCCCCCTGCACAGTCCTGTGAGGGCACAGTGCATTCACACCCTGGTGTGCCAGGCACACACATGTGCCCTCCTGCTCTCCATTATTCTGACCAGACCTGTGCAGTGTCCCCACATGGGACCTGTCAGGCAAAAAAGACAGCTGCATGATAGGGTGACAGCATGGGCTCCTCAGGCAAGGTGAGTCCGACTCTCAGTGGTGGGCACTTGTGCACACCTGGCTGGACGCTAGTCTCTTTCCAAACCCTGTAATTCAGTGCCTGAAGATCCTAAAAATCCTGAGACTGTAAAAGCCGGGGCTTTTAGTATTCCAGACCCTCCCAATTGCAAACACGTCTTCTCTGCAGAATGTTAGAGCCTGTGATTCTGAGATCCTGCAGTTCTGCTTTCTGAAGACCTCACAATTCCTGCCTAGGAATCTGAGAGTCAGGATTCTGAAGTCTGGGCTCCCCATTGCCCCCAAGTCCTCCCAGCACCTCCCCACAAGGACCTACCCTGTCCTCACCCCATGATCTGCCCAACCAGGTGGCCGCCTCTCTCTGTGCAAAGTCTTCATGCAGCCCAGGCTGGGCCCCTGTGCTGGGGGTTGGGTGAGGCCGCTTAGCATATACAGCTGTGGAGGGACACAGGGGGGACTTCCTGGGCTCCACCCTATTCCATGACAAGTGCCCAGTGACAGTTTACATTAAATCCTGCATAGAAGGTAAGGAATGCATGTGGGGGCAAGTAGCCAGGAAAGTGGCTGCTCTGGGCACCCCAGACTGAGGGTCTCCCTCCAGCTCTGGGTGAAAGCTATGGATCCTGCTTGGTTCGGGAACTTCAGTTCCTGGGCCCAGACCCTGACACCAGTCTGATGGCAGAGACACAGCCTCTGTCCTCGGGGAGCTTCTAAAGGACAGAGTAGACGTGACTTTATTCTTAAGGAGCCCTGTGTGTGATGGTGCCTTTTCTGTGGGGAACTCCTGGTCCACGTCAGGAGAGTTCTCTGGTGGAGAGACTGGACAAGCCCAGAGAAATACCTTTCAGCCCTCTGTCATCCTCTGTCCCCCAGGGCCACCCTCAGCACCGGTGAACCTGATCTCCAGTGTCAACGGGACTTCCGTGACCCTGGAGTGGGCCCCTCCCCTGGACCCAGGTGGCCGTAGTGACATCACCTACAATGCCGTGTGCCGCCGCTGCCCATGGACACTGAGCCGCTGTGAGGCTTGTGGGAGCGGCACCCGCTTCGTGCCACAGCAGAAGAGCCTGGTGCAGGCCAGCCTGCTGGTGGCCAACCTGCTAGCCCACACCAACTACTCCTTCTGGATCGAGGCTGTCAACGGTGTGTCTGACCTGAGCCCCGAGCCCCGCCAGGCTGCCGTGGTCAACATCACTACGAACCAGGCAGGTATGTGGAGATGCACCATCCCCAGCCTCCCAGGCCCAGGATCGGGGTGATACTTGGTCTTGCTGTGGGCTTGGGGCAAGCAGCTGCCCTTCTGGGCCCTGCCTTCCCCACCAGGACCCAGAGCTAAGAGCAATCCATGCCCTTAGAAAAGTAAAACGTGATCCAGACACGGTGGTGCATACCTGGAATCCCAGCACTCAGAGGAAGGCTGAGGCAGAGAGACCATAACTTCAGGCCTAGCCTGGGCTACTTAGGGACTTAGCAAGACTCTGTCTCAGGGTTAAAATCAAGCAAAGGGTTAGGAATATGGCTCAGTGTGAAGGTCCTAGGTTGAACTCCCAGTATGGAAGGAAAAAAAAAAGAGTGTTCTGTAAGTGGGAGGAACACAGACGGTACAGGGCAGCTCATGAAGCCTCCAGAAGCCTGACTTCCAGAACTTTCCCTGATTTTCCCCGAGCGCAATGGAAAAATTAATACTTACCTTCTGTACGGTTGTGAGGCTTAGAGAGGACTGAAAACACTTAACCCGGCACCTGGCCCACGGTCCATGCTCAACAAATGTCATCAAAAAATAAAATCATTGATGATCATCTTCCAGCGCAGCTGCTGTGGCCGCCCCTGGCTTTGGTCGCGCTGGTTAGACCCTCAGCCATTTATCTGCTGCCAGCTGGTCACTGGGCAGAATTCAGCCCCTGGAAGCTCTTTCTTTCCAAACTCTGGTGGGATCTTCCTATTAGGTGACACATTGATCTAATAGGCCACTGTGGGCAGCTTCCCTAGGAACAGCCACCAGTGATGTGCCTAGGACCCAGGACCTGCATGCCTGGTGCTCAGAGCCCTCCTCCTGCTGTCTGACCACAGGGCCACTGAGAAAGGTGGCTGGTAGGCGGGGCAGAAGGAAGAGCAGAACCCAGCAGCATTCGCATCCAGTGCGCCCCTTCTTACAAGGACAACCACAGTCCCCTTGAACCTCGCTCCTTTCCTGCCACCCAGCCCTTCCTCTTCCCTGAGAACCTCCCAGAAGAGGCAGCTCTGCTGGGCCAGCTGCACCCGCTTCCTCCCTGGAGGGCCCTGTGGCAGCACCCATGCCAGGCGCCTCTCCTCACTCATGCTCGGCACCCTGGACACATGCAGTGGGTGCTTTCTCCCCGCCCCTCTATTTTTGCCTCCTCCTCAGTGCGCCTTCCTCTTGCTTTCATATGCCCACTGCACCCACCTTCCACCTCCCTGTCTGGCCTGTCCATCTCCATCTGCGCAAGTCCCCCTTTTCAACCTGCCTGCAAGGGCTGGAGGTCCCCAGGCATGTCCTGGGCCCTCCTCTCTCTCCCAAGTGTCCAGAGCTATCTCTGCGAGGTGATCCCACCTCCATACAAACAGCCCCAGCTTTGGTCACCCGTGAAGACCTGTCGGGGGACCCAGGTGCACACTCCTGTCTCCACTCCAATGAGTGATACAGAAACCGCACCCCACCTCACACCTCCCACAGGGCCTGGTCTTAGGACAGGGCACCACTGGCCAACAGGCTACTCAAGCCCCACAATGCCACATCATACCCTGCAAGTCTCAGGGGCTCTCCTTCACAGCAATCACCTCCACTCCACGCTCAGCACTTTCTTATCCATGCGCCTCTCGTGTCGCCTGGACCATTCATGAGCCCCTCTGCCTCATCCCGTGAATGGGTCTGACGCATGCCACACCTTGAGTAAACTGTAAAAGTATAAGTGAAGCCAGACACAGCTGTTCAGGAAGCTGAGGCAGGAGAATTGCAATTGGAGACCATCCTGGCTCCACAGGGGCAATTTAATGACCCAGTCTTAAAGTGTTTTAAAAAGATCTGGAGATGTAGCTCAGTTAGAGCCCTGGCCCAGCATGTGCAAGGACCTGGCCTCTTGAATGGCTTCAGACTGAGAGCACATTCACTTTGCCATGTGGGCCCACCTGCCTCTGCTTTTGCCCTGGCTCAGTCATTTCCAGTGACACTGGCTGTGAACACGGAGGCCTCCGTGCCACAGGGCTTTGACCTTGTTTCTCCTGAGCTGGGAGTCGGTCACTGCCGTCCTTACTGTAACAGAGATTTGCCCCGTGAAGCCCAGAGACAGCCAGTGACTGGCTGGGGTCCCTGCTAGTGAGAGGGAGCCCAGTTGTGAGCCCACACTGGCTCCCAGGTAGGCCGGTTCCGTGGTGCCACAGCCCCCAGCGCAGGTCTGCAGTTCTTAGTTTTCCAAGTACGCAGACATCCAACAGCATTTATCTGGCACCTACTGTGTGCAGTCCCTGCCTTCAGGGAGCTCCCAGGAATGTTGCGCAGACAGGACAGGGAGGAACTGGCCGGGTGGGGCCGAGTCAGAAGTGGGGGGAGGTGTGAGGGAGAGGGCTGGACGGGGCTGCAGCTGGTGGGCAGTTCTTTCAAGTCTGGCCTTAGCAGATTCTATGCAACACCTTCCTTAGGGAAAACAGGTAGAGGTGGAGGATGGGTGATGGTGAGCTGAGGGACCTGCTGTGACCCGGAGAATCCTTGAGCTCAGGTGGGAGAAATCTAGAGCGTCCACTGCAGCCAGGCCCGGGGAGGGGCGCGCTAGGGCAGCCAGGCCTGACTAGAAGAAGCCCACGGCGCATCCCCGACGCGGCCAGGTTGTGCAGACCCGAGACTGACCCAGTCCCTGTCTGTGCGGCATAGACAGGGGCGCTGGCTCCCCCGGGACCGGGAAGGAGTGATCAGCAAGCGGGGTCCTGGGAGCTGGGGACGGAGAAAAGGGCCTGGGCGGAGCCCCCCACCCACCGGCCGCGGCTCCCCAGCCCCGTCGCAGGTGGTGGCCATCAGGCAGGAGCGCGCCGGACAGACCAGCGTGTCGCTGCTGTGGCAGGAGCCCGAGCAGCCCAACGGGATCATCCTGGAGTACGAGATCAAGTACTACGAGAAGGTAGCGGGCGGCCGGGGCGGGCGGGCGGCGGGGCGGGGCCTCGCTGACCACGCCCCTTCCGCAGGACAAGGAGACGCAGAGCTACTCCACGCTCAAGGCGGTCACCACGCGGGCCACCGTG
Organism: Dolichotis patagonum; assembly: GCA_004027295.1. Lineage (NCBI taxonomy): Eukaryota > Metazoa > Chordata > Mammalia > Rodentia > Caviidae > Dolichotis > Dolichotis patagonum. The sequence goes on from PVJX010016197.1 coordinate 28,805, forward strand.
TCGGGCCTCAAGCCGGGCACGCGCTATGTGTTCCAGGTGCGAGCGCGCACGTCGGCGGGCTGCGGCCGCTTCAGCCAGGCCATGGAGGTGGAGACCGGGAAACCCCGTGAGTGCAAGGGGCGGGGCGGAGAAGGGGCGGGGCGGAGGAAGGGCGGGGCCACGCAGGAGTCCTGCCCCGCAGGGACCTGCTGTCTGCGCTTTTGCTAGGGGGAAATCGAGGCTCAGAGAAGGGTGGGTGCTTGCCTGAGGCCACACAGAAGGCAACAGCTCCATCCGCTTGCTGGGTTTTCCAAAGCATCACCGAACAACACAGGCCTGTGTGACTCTTGCCAGGGCCCGGGGACCTCTTAAAACGTCCAGAGGTGACTCAGAGATAGCGCTGCCCGCATTCCCAGTTTAGGAGGAGGTAGGGTCAAAGCAGTAAGGCAGTTTGTCCAAGGTCACAGAGCAATAGGACTTGGCAGGTCTGGGGTCCCAGTTCCAGGTCCTTCTCTTGTGCCATCCTGTGGCCAGCCCCCAGGAGTCCACAGATGTGATCTGGCGCGAGCAGCATCAAGTTACCAAAACGCTCATCCTCAGGGCCCCAACCCTTCTGGTCATGGTGGCCCCACGTTGGGCTTGTACATCCCTCAGGGTGGCTCTGAGGCATTGGGATCCGGGAAAAGCTGGCTCAGAGGCTTGCCCCTCCCCTACCGTGCCCTCCAGCCTCCTGCCACTCCCCTGGTCCCTGGGAGTCTCAAAAGGTCTGACTCTAACCGCCCTGAGAGTAGACGTGGAAATCCTGTCCCTTCTGTCCCACTTACTCAGTAGCCTGGAGGAAGTTCCTCGAGCTCTCTGAGCCTCGATTTTCTCATCTGCAAATGCAGATACTGCTGAGCTCTCCCGGCAGGGCGGTGGAGGGTGGGGGAAGCCAGGTTTGCGGAGCAGCACTCAGCTGGCTCCATCTTGGGACTGAGAGTGACAGGCAGGACAGGTGTTTTGGGCTCATCTGTATTCTGCTCAGAGAGGTGAAAGTGACTCTCCCCAGCTTACACATCTCTGGGAGCGGTGGCTCCAGGCACTGGGAAGCCAGGCAGCCCCAGGCAGCAGGGATCGAGGGGGAAGCTGAAAGGGAGTGGATGGGGGCAGAAGGCTGGATCTTGGCTGCAGAGGCTGCCCACTGGGCCCCCGGGTGCCTGTGTAGGCTGGGAGGGCTGCTGGGTAACAGGGCCTGAGCAGCCCCCACCCTCCCCCTCTGACCTCTCAGGGCCCCGTTATGACACCCGGACCATCGTCTGGATCTGCCTGACGCTCATCACAGGCTTAGTTGTACTTCTTCTCCTACTCATCTGCAAGAAGAGGTACGTGGTCCTAGCCCCCCAAGCCCTCTTCTCAAGTGCCGTGTCTCCTGCCTACCCCCATCCCCCTCATTTCCAAACACACTGTCTTGTTTAATCTCAGGGATGCTCCAAGGCAGAGATTATCTGGCTTCATTTTTCAGGGGGGTAAATTGGGGACCAGAGAGGTTAAGTTACTTGCAGAAGTCATGCAGTGGATAGACACCACAGAGGGGACATGAACCCAAACCTGTCAAACTAGGACCATGCTCTCAGTCCCTGTCTCCTCTCCCACTCTGTTCCGGAAGAAGGTGGAGGTGGGATAGCAATGAATGGGGCTTAGCATCTCAGACAGTAGGGATCAGAAGGACCATGGAACAGATGGGGAAACCGAGGCCAGGGAGGGCTGCCGAAGCCACACAGTGGAGTGAAGTTGGGGTCGGTTCTGTGTCTGACGGGGCTTTGCTGTGAGGGTCAGCAGTACTTGAGGGTGTTATGTAGGCTCCAGGCTGCTTTGTGACTGTCACAGCTGTCACAGTTCAGCTGGGTGGGATGAGGGCTGGAGGGTAGAGATTCTCCCCTGCAGCCTTCACAGGGGGCAGGAGCTGGCCTATCGAGGAAGGGGGTCAAAGAGGGGAACCCTGACCTGTCTCCTGCTGTGACCGTCCCCACAGGCACTGTGGCTACAGCAAGGCCTTTCAGGACTCTGATGAGGAGAAGATGCACTACCAGAGTGGGCAGGGTGCGTGCAGGGCCCAGGTCTGGGGTAAGGGGTGCCCAGGGGCCCCAAAGCAGGACCAGTGGCCCAGGTCAGGAGGGGATGGGTGCCTGTGGGAAAGGCCAGGGCCTCAGAGAGAGACACCAGGTGTCACAGAGACCCGGCACCAGAGGTACAGTCTGCTCCCCTGGGTGACTCCCAGACCCCCTCAAGGATGCAGGAGGCCTCTCACCCACCAGAGAAGAGTGTGGACGTGAGTACCCACACACTTTGCATGGGACTTCAGGGGGTTCACACACTTTTGGACAAGGAGATTTCCTACTACAAGGAGATTGCCAGGATCCTGTAGCAATCAAAGCAAATATGGGGATACCCGGGACCTCACTTCTGTGCCTGTTAGGATTAGTACTGATTCTCACTGAGTGGGATGCAGGCCCCGAACCACTGGCAGTCTGACTGGGCCTCTGTGGTGAAACCCCTGTTTTGGGCCGTGTCCCTACCCAGAGCAGTTTAGAAGGCCCTCAAGGACTCTAGGAGTGACCCTGGAAAACGACAGACACGCAGCAACCCAGACCCCAGAGCTACTCCATAGAGACCCCATTTTCACTTGGCACACATTGGTGGGGCACCTACTGTTTGTCATCACATCCAGGGGTTCACAGAGACACGCTTTGCCCCACCTAAGACACCTCAGGCCCAGGGAATGCTGGGAGAGAGAAGTCCCTCCTGGACCCACTGACAGCCCTTCTCCCCTGGCTCCTCAGCACCCCCACCTGTCTTCCTGCCCCTGCACCACCCCCCAGGGAAGTTGCCAGAGCCCCAGTTCTATGCAGAACCCCACAATTATGAGGAGCCGGGCCGGGCAGGCCATGGTTTTACGCGAGAGATTGAGGCCTCCAGGATCCACATTGAGAAAATCATTGGTTCAGGTAAGCCTGGGGCTGTGAGGGGGCCCAGGAGGGAGAGAGAAACTGAGGGTGAGAGGCTGGGGAGAGCAGCAGGGGCCCACTGCCCTCTCCAGCCTGTCTTCTTGGGGTCTCCAGGGGAGTCTGGAGAAGTCTGCTATGGGCGGCTGCGGGTGCCCGGGCAGCAGGATGTGCCTGTGGCCATCAAGGCCCTCAAAGCTGGCTACACAGAGAGGCAGCGGCGGGACTTCCTGAGTGAGGCGTCCATCATGGGCCAGTTTGACCACCCCAATATCATCCGTCTGGAGGGTGTTGTCACCCGTGGTAGGTCCCAGATAAGGGCAGCCTCACTCTGCAGGGCCCCTCCTGGGCAGATAGAGCTCTGAGTCCACCTCTGGGCCTTCTGCCCTGCCCTTGTCCCCTTGGCTCAGGCCCTTGGATGACCCTGCTGTGACTCCTAGTCTCCGGGGACCCTCAGCGCTAACCCAGCTCCCCAGGGTGGGGGCATGTTGCTGGGGTCTCCAATCAACAGCCCTGTCCCCTGCCAAAAGCCACCATCTCCCCTCCCCCATCCAGGCCGCTTGGCAATGATCGTGACCGAGTACATGGAGAATGGCTCTCTGGATGCCTTCCTGAGGGTGCGTGTCCAGGCCTCACTGCCCACATGGACCAGACTGGGGGTAGGAAGTCCAGGTTGGGTGATGCGTGACGATATGACCTATCACCCCTGGAGCAGGGGAGGACAGGGGCAAAGAAGGGTCTTCGGGGCCAGCCATTCAAACGCCTCTCAGCCACCATCATCAAAGTCCTGCTGCTCTATGGGGTCCCCCGCCAGTCCAAGAGGGGTGTCTGTGGGGGTCTGGTGCTGCCTACACCACCACCTTAGAAGAGGTGGCTAGATTCACACCCCCTGCCCTGCTGTGTGTCTGCTGGGTGCTGTGAGGCCTGTTTCTCCTGCAAAATGGAGGCGACGGCCGCCCCATCTGCCTCACAGCGCTGTGAGAGTGCACAGGGGCCCTTGGGCTGCAGGTGTTTCTGTAAGCAGCGAAGTACTGTGCACCACTGCAAAGAGCCGCCTCTGTTCTCAAGTGTCACCCGCGCAGGCAGGACACCTGCCCTGGGGCCAGGCCCCTCACTGGGCCTTCCCAAAGACCATGACATGCCGTGGCGTACCGCTTTGCAGATCCACGACGGGCAGTTCACCATCATGCAGCTGGTGGGCATGCTCAGAGGGGTGGGCGCCGGCATGCGCTACCTCTCAGACCTGGGCTACATCCACCGAGACCTGGCCGCCCGCAACGTCCTGGTTGACGGCAACCTGGTCTGCAAGGTGTCCGACTTCGGGCTCTCCCGGGTGCTGGAGGATGACCCCAACGCCGCCTACACCACCACGGTGCGTGGCCTGCACACTCCCCCAAGAGCAGGATGGCATGGGGGGCTCTCCCAAGGACCCACCATCCCCCCACACCTGAGGCTTCCTTTCCTTGGTCACCAGCTGCTCGGGGAAATACAAGGCTGGTTCCAACTGTCACTTCCTCCACATCACACAGATTCCATGTCTGTCTGGAAAGCAGCGGTAGTCCCGTGTGCTCCGTGGAGGCGGGGCTCCTCTCACTCTACCTTGGAGTTGCCTTAAGGAGGAGCCTGGTACAGCCCCTCCTTTAGCTCCAGCCCACTGGGCCCCTAAGTCAGGTTTCCCCAGAGAAGAGAGGCTGGGACCAAAGAAATGCAGAGGAGAGAGAGGGGAGAGGAGGAGTTTTAAAATGGCCAGGCCTGTTCTCCGCACTCCCTCATGGTTCAGACCTTGACCTGTTGACTGGTGTTTCCTGAGCATCTACTGTGTGCCAGGCACTCTGCACACTGTTCGATTCTGCCTCCACTGTGCTCCGTGAGGTCGCCCCCACAGGACAGGTGTTTCCAGAAGGTGGGGGCCATGTCTCCCCCACTGGACTGAGAGATCCCCTGACTCAGGCTAAGGGAGAAGCCCAGATTCAACTGCCCAACTCTTCTGTGCCCATCACAGGGCGGGAAGATTCCCATCCGCTGGACAGCTCCAGAGGCCATCGCCTTCCGGACTTTCTCCTCAGCCAGCGACGTGTGGAGCTTCGGTGTGGTCATGTGGGAGGTGCTGGCCTATGGCGAGAGGCCCTACTGGAACATGACCAACCGGGACGTGAGTGCGGGACGGGGTGGGCAGTGCACACGGGCCCTGGCGGGAGGCGTGGCCTGAGCCCGGCGCTGCTCCCGCTGCAGGTCATCAGCTCTGTGGAGGAGGGGTACCGCCTGCCCGCACCCATGGGCTGCCCCCGAGCGCTGCACCAGCTCATGCTCGACTGTTGGCACAAAGACCGCACCCAGCGGCCTCGCTTCTCCCACATCGTCAGCGCCCTGGATGCGCTGATTCGCAGTCCCGAGAGCCTCAGAGCCACGGCCACAGCCGGCAGGTGCCTCCCCCCCACTCCAGCACTGGCCCACACCAAGCCTGGACTTAGTCCAGCCCCTGGGACAGCTTGGGCTGACCCCTGGACCACACCCAGCCTGGGCTCGAACCCCATCCCCCACGCCCCTGGGATCCAGCCTTGAGAACCCTCTGCCCACTGCTCAGCTGGGAGGGAGGCTGAGGGTCCCGGGCACCCCAAGGAAGACCACAGCCCCGGCGGGCCACTAACACAGGGCCCTGTGCATCAGGTGCCCACCCCCTGCCTTCGCCAGGAGCTGCTTTGATCTCCGCGGGGGCGGGGGTGGCGGCGGGGGCCTCACCGTGGGGGACTGGCTGGACTCCATCCGCATGGGCCGGTACCGAGACCACTTCGCCGCCGGCGGTTACTCCTCGCTGGGCATGGTGCTGCGCATGGACGCTCAGTGAGTCAAGGGTGCTGGTGGCGGGGCACATTGCCGGGGGTGGGGTGGGGACAGGGCAGGGGCAGGGCCTGCAGCAGGGCGTTTCCGGGGGGCGGGCACAGGGCTGTCCTCCTGGCCCCAGACCTCCTGGGCCAGCCCGGTCAGCACCTCACTTCCTCTGCAGGGACGTGCGTGCCCTGGGCATCACTCTCATGGGCCACCAGAAGAAGATCCTGGGCAGCATCCAGACCATGAGGGCCCAGCTGACCAGCACCCAGGGGCCCCGCCGGCACCTTTAACTCTGGCATAAGGTCATGCTGGCTATCAGGCCAGGTCAGCGGCGGTCAGAACAGCGCCAGAGCTCTGCCTGTCCCGCTTTAAGGAGCTAAGGAGGTGAAGTCTCCGCTGCAGTACCTGGAGTCACAAGGGTCACGCGCCTGGACTGGGCCTTTGATGCTCAGCATGGCCAGGACAGCTGCCTCCCGGGGCAGAGGGCTTCCTTTCTGCCAGACCCTTGGGCCTCGACTCACAGAGTCCAACAGAGACGATGCTCACTGCCCAGTGTGTGCGTGTGTGTGTGTGTGTGTGTGTGTGTGAGCGTGCAGTGGGTGTGGGCTCTCACGAGGTTGTGGGGGCCATGTGGAAAAAGTGCGATCACCTGTGTGTCCACAGTCAGGTCCCAGCATGTTGTGTGAGTGTTAGGATGTGTGTGCCTGTCCTCTGGGGCTGGAGCCACACACATGTGACTGGGGTGATGCATTATGAATCGGGAACTCATTCATGTGAGCGAGGAACTCAGTGTGGCACTGCCCAGGTCCCAGCACCCATGGGGGCTGAGCAGACGCTCTTGCCCCTACCCCCTGGCATGTCTGGAGGTTGCAGCCAGGGGCTGCTTCTGAACCACACCAGCACTGGGCCCGTCCTGGTCCCCACCTAGGTGAGCCCATCCCCGGCTGTATCTCAGGTCCGGGGCCTCCCTCCAGCTGGGGGGCCACCTGCAGCTTCCACCTGGCTCCCACTGCTGCTCAACAGGAAAACAGGGTTCCTGGCCAGTCCCTCTGGCCGCCTTCCTCATAGGCATCAGGGTAGAGCACTCAAAATGCCCTTGGCTGGACTTTGGCTGCCTGGCAGGGGCCAAGGGGGTGTTGACTCCCCTCTGGTTCTGGTGCCCCCTCCAGCACCCAGCTCTCTTCCCGTGGAAGCCCCCTTGCCAACATCTCACCACCCAGCCCCCCCATTCTGCCCCAGGGTCAAGGAATATAAGATCCTAGCCCTACCCCACCATCCTATACCATGTGAGAAGACCAAGGCCTGGAGAGAGGTACCCCTTATCCAAGGTCACCCAGCAACCAAGTTGGAGACTCCTGCCTCCCAGCCCAGGGCTCCCCAGGCAGCCCGCTGTGGTGGGAAGGAGGCGCCTGGAAGCACCTCACCCCCCACTGACAGACCCTCCCCTTTACGGCCCACCAGGGTATGTAAATATCTCTTTTCTACCATGTCAGAATATTTTTTTCCTCACTCCTGACAATGCAAAAATGGTCTTCAAAGCACATAAAAAGCACGAAGCGTGAGAAGGCCCATCCCAGGGAAGTCTGGCAGGCAGGGCCCGAGGACTCCCCATCCTCTGCCAGATTCAGAGGGAGGGGCCACCCAGCTTCCAGCCCCTGCCCTGCTCCTCCCCATAGCCAGCACAGCTACCCCGCGTGTCACCAGCACTGAGCCCCCTTTCCCTTCTGCAATAATTTGGGGACTCAGCCTGTCCAGGTGCCGTGGCCAGCTCTCTCCACCTCTATATATTATATTACTATATAGCCGAGCTGCTCTTCCTTCCTATGGAAGTGGGAAACATGGTCAGGACTCGAGCAGGGAGGACCCTGTGTTCCTCCCCACCCCACCCCACTCTCACCCGGTTTCTGGGCTTGGGATCCTCACAGTTACAGGGGTACATGGGGCTGGCACTAGCTGAAGTGTGGCCCCTGCTCTGAGGGTGGGTTCCCCTCGGGTCCCAGGGGTCTGCCTCTCAGTGGTCCCCAGCCTGAGTCTTGAACTTACCCACAAATAGAATAAATTCTGCCTCATCTTTGCTCATGTCTCATGCTTCCATCTCTGCTTTTGGGGAAGGGGTAACCTTGTTCTCACCGCTTCCTCCTGGGCTCCTTGTCTTTCCCAAGAAGTGAACAATGCACCCATGTTACTCATGGGGAGGCTGGACCTCATCTAGGTCAACTTGCCTAAAGTCAAGTGTGGGGTTGGGGAGATGAATCAGAGACCCGATCTGTCACACTTAAAGCCTGTAGTCTGCAAGCAAGTTCTGTCTCCCAAGACACAGATGGCACTCACCACTACAGTGCAGTCCTTGCAGCTGGACAGGGCCCTTGCCTGCGTCCTGGGGAAGAAGACACTGGTGATGGGAGAAACTACTCATAGGAACAACTTCCCAGGACCACAGGGCAGGAAGGGAAGACAGAGTGAGCAGGACCACAGTTAGGGAACTGAGGTCCCACCTTGGCTCCGGGGTAGAAGGCACAACTGTGGAGCCAGGGGGGTGGCATTAGAGGCTGGGCAGGACACAGAACAGAGCAGATCCAGCTGTGCCCATTGGAGCCAATGACTCGCACATTTGGGCAGATTCCCCTTGGTAATAGAGGTGAGCAGGTAAGGTCAGCAGAGGGAAGTCTTCACCCTGGGACTGCCTCAAATTGGGAGAGTGGGAATAGAGAAATCAGCGGGACAGAAGGATGCTCCACATGGCAGAACCATCACAACCACCACCATTGCCACATAAAATTAGATCTGTCTGCCATCAAGCTTGTTGTGTTTCCCCTTAGACTCCAAACTCGGTTCCAGTCCCCTCTTCACAAACCACCTTGCTGTTACCTAAGAGAATAAAACTGGCAACGCCACCTCTTCTTCCCATAAAGCCAATCATCTGGCCCTATTGAACACCTACTGTGTCGCATGTGCCCTGGAAGTACACAAATCAATGAGATGCAGCAATTAAGTGGAGGTCCAAAGGGCAAGAAGAGTCCCCTCAGTTGAATCCACTATGCTGAATGTCCAGGAATGAGGCACACGGAGATGTGAGAGGTCAGAAGGTTGGATACCAGGCCTATCACTGAGAACATCCTGGAAAAGGAAGCATTTTAGTTGGACAGGGAAGGATAGGCAGAGTTTGGAGGTTCATTTGGTAGGCAGTCCCTGGGGGAGGCACATAATGTGAGGAGATGAAGAACTCAGACGGGGGGGGGCCCATGTGTGTGGATGGGAGGGGGCACCAATGCAAAGTTAGCTGTTTCCCTCCAATTTAATCTTCACAATTTACTGCCACTAAAAATCACACGAGAGTTTTCCCTGCAATTTGACAAGGTCATCCCAAAATGTATATGGAATAATAAAGAACCCGGAATAGCCAAGACAATTTTGAAAAAAGAGGAAGGCAACCTCACCCTAACAGACATCAATAGTCATTATGAAGCTATAATAATTAAGATAGTTCCATTAGATCCCAGAAATAGACCAACAGATAAAAAAGAGAGAATAATGCACAGGAATAGATCCAAATACATATGAGAGCTCAAACATGCCAAAAGTAAGTGTGGTCTAGTTAATGGATGATGTTAGGACCACCAAATTCCCTATGGAAAAAGACAAAATTGAATCTCTGCTCATACTACTCACAAAGTGTAAGTTCTAAGATGATTAAAGTCCTAGCTGTAAAAAACAAATTGGAACTTTTTAAAAAGCAGAGCAAAATAACTTTTTGATCTTAGAGTAGAAAACAGGACATAAAACATAAATAATAAAAGAAAACTGATAAATTATTTCATGAAAATCAAGAACTTTTATATGACAAAAAGATTTTTAAGCCATACACTCAGTATATGAAACTGTTTGAAACCTCTGTATCCAAGAGAGAATTGGTTTCCAAAATAATTTTTTAAAAAAAACTACCAAGAAGAGCTAAGAGTTTAGATGTGTCGAGTACTTGCCTGGCATGCATAAGGCCTTAAGTGTAATCCCCAGGACCATAAAACTCCAAAGAAGCAATTTTCCAAAAACATTTCAAACCAATAGGGGAAATGAGTCAGATATGACCAAATAACAGAGGAAGAAATTTAAATGGCAAATAAAGGTATAAAAACGATTCCAAACTAGTAGACAAGGAGATGCAATGTATGTTTTAAACTCGTCAACATGGAAATACAAATTAAAATAATAATGAGACAGCATATTACATCAGTCTGATGAGTCTTTAACATTAGTGTTGATGAAAGTATCGGGAAAATAGCAGTGTTATAACCTGCTGGTGGGAGTGTAGATGGCACAACTACTTTGGAGAGCAAACCCTTCCCTGCCCAACTAAAATGCTTCTTTTTCCAGGATGTTCTCAATGATAGGCCCGGCATCCAACCCTCTACTTCTCACCTCTCCATGTGCCCTACCTACTACATTTGGAAGTGCTTAGTAAATTTTAAGATGAACAATCTACAATCCAGACAACTCCACCACTAATGGGTTCCCTAAGCAGAACCTGGGACAGGGATTCTTTTCTTTTCTTTTTCTTCTTTTTCTTTTTTTTTCTCCAGAAACAGGCTCTTGCTCTGTAGCCTAGGCTGACCTTAAACTCACTACGTAGCCTACGCTGGCCTCAAACTCATGGCAGTCCTCCTGTCTCAGCCTCCTAAGTGCTGGGTTTACAGGTGTGCACTGCAATGGCTGGCTTAGGAACTCTTGAGCAGGTGATTTATTGAGGGACAGCTCTCCGGTGAAAGAGAGCAGCAGGAGTGCAGACAGGGTGGGAGGAGGTGCTAAGCAATGGCGAGTTCTCAGCTGGAGATTAGCTTCAATCTGCTCCCACAGGGAGTTCAGGAGCATTAACACCAGGGCTGATCTGCCTTAGGCAGAGGCAGCCCATATTTTGCACCGTAACAGCCAGTCACTCTGTGGGCTGCATGTGGATGGGTGGTATAGCTCCATGGGCGAGGGCCTAAGAAGGCAGCAGCTATGACCCCTTAGTGGCCAACATTCCAGCAGCTGGTAAAAGGCATCTGGATGGGACACCAACAGCTTTCCCCACCATAGCCTGGACTAGCATGAATAGGATATTCGCTGCATCTTAGTATGCAGCAGAAAGAAGCCAGTCATCAGGGAAGCAAACTGCTTCCTAAGCACAATGAGGTCATCTACCATGGTTAGAGTGGGCCAGCACTCTACGCAGATCAGCACGGGTGAGACTCCAAAATCTAACATGGAGTTAAAAAATTAAAAAAAGCATATTGCCCTGTCATTTTCATATGATCTATGTAAACTTGAAACAAAAATTCTTACAGTATAACACATGAGTTTTGATTGTGTGGCGGGGTAACAACAGCCCAAAACACATGGGGGACAGGGGAACACCAGCTTCAGCCCAGCTGTACCTATTGGGTTTCACTTATTTTCCTTTTTAAAAAGTAAAACTTTGAAGCAAATATGGCCAAGTGTCAGTTCTCACATTTTATTCACAGTGGACACATCTGGGCCAGTTATATTATTTTCTGGGGTTTTTTTTTTTTTGTATGTTGAAATGCTCTACAATTAAAACTAAGCATATTTTAAAGCCATAGGAAGGTAGGGCTCAAGGGAAACCCCCTGTACTCACCACTCAATTTTTCTGTGAACTTAAAACTGTTCTAATGGCCCTGAAGCCAGGCCAGCAGATTGCTGTAGCTGCTGGTTTCAAACAGGAGCCTAAAGAGAATTCTTTCTGTGGTCTGATGGCCATTTCAGAACTTTGGAAATGTAATGGCCAATTCATCAGAAAGAAATAGCAGGTGAGTATGGCAGACTTTGGGGGACCTGCAGGGGAGAGACCCTGGCGCCTCGGGACCTGCGCCGTGTGGTTGACTCAGGGTGCTGGGAGAACAAGGAGCTCCTTCCTTCTCTGGGGGGTGGCTGAGAGTGTGGCAGACTTTTGGTGGCCTCAAGGAGACAGACCCTGGCACCTTGGGACCTGCACCAAGCAGATGACTTGGGGTGCCGGGAGAATAAGGAACTCCTCCCCTCTCTGGGGGCAGCTGTAATCCTGTCGGTGGGCAGGCTGAGAATCAGACATCTCATGTTGTCCTGTCCCATGCCCCCCCCCAGCAAGTGGGAGCCAGTTAACTACACATCTTGTGAAAAAATTGGCTATGGTATTTAGTATGAGCTCCCCATACGCAAGATATGGACAACCATTTGGAAGAAAACAAGAGACAATATGACAGATAGTGAAGATCCATGGTTGTATAGCTTTGAAATTTATGCTTTCT
>PVJX010016198.1:0-40904 GCA_004027295.1 Dolichotis patagonum
ATATTGACTTATTCAGGATTTTTATATCTTTTTGGTTCAGCATTGGTAGTTCATATGGTCTACAAGTCAGTCTCTCCCTTTCTTCTAAATTTTCCATTTTATATCAGTACAGGTACTCATTGTTGTTACCAGTGATCTTTTTTATTGCAATAGAATCTGTTGTCATTTTGTCTCCTTTACTTCTAATTGCATGGATTTGGGGCTTTTATTTCCTTATTTTGTAAGATAGCCTAGGGGTTTTCCTACAGTAAGTTCCTGGCTTATGAACAAGTTGTGTTCTGTGAGAACAGTCATAAGTTGGATTCATTTGTAACTCTAACAAAATGAGTCTCATACAATTTTGATACAAATATACAATGAAAAGCAGAAAAATCCAAGCACATAGACACAGATAGATACTGTAAATACACTATTTTTTACTTTTAGGTTACCTTAAAATGGTGGTACAGTGTGGTACAATAGCTGTTACGTTGGGGGTTGCATAGAGTCAGCTGACAAGTAGAGAATACTAAATGGAAGAGGGAACAGATGGTAAAGCAGAAATATCATCAGCAATATGAGACAGAACACTACACTAGTGTACACTGTTGCACTGTACAGTAAGCATACAAAAGCATGCCTGTGACAATGGTCAACATAAGAGTTACTTCCACAATTTGTTCTCATGTACAAATATTTTTAATGCAAAGATTGTTTATATCTGTGAAGTTTCTCAATTCAAATGTAAATTGAGGACTTAATGTATTTTGTTTAACTTTTCAGAAAAGCAGCTCTCCAGTCACTCTTAATATCATTTTTTAGTCTCAAGTTTATTAATTTCTGCTCTGATCTTTGTGTATTTCTTCCTCATATTAGCTTTAAATTTGGATTACTCTTGTTTTTCTAGGACCTTGAGGTGTATCATTATGTTATTTGAGTTTGTTCTGTTTTCCTAAAGTGGGAATTCACTGCTATGAACTTACCTCTTAAAATTGCTTTCATTGCATCCCATAAGTTCCAGTATGTTATACTAGCATTATTATTTGCTTGTAGAAGCCATCTATCTTTTTCCTTAAGTTCACTTGTGACCCACTCATTAAGAGAGTATTATTTAATTTCTATGTGTTTGCATCGTTTCTGTAGTATCTTTTGCCACTCATTTCTAGTTTCAGTGCAAGAGCACTACGGTCTGACAAAATGCATGGTATAATTTTAATTCTTTTGTATTTATTTAAGCATGATTTATTAGCTAGTCTGTGATCTATTTTGGAGAAAGACCCATGTGCTGCTGAAAATAATGTATATTCTGTTGTCAGCTGGAACACTCTTTAGATATCAATTACATCATAAAAAAGTTTAGTTAAACTTTGATAATCCTTTGCTAATTTTTGTGTCTAGTTGAGCTGCTCATCTATGAAAGAAGGACACCAAGATCCCCTACTATAATTGTATTGGCAGTTTTCTGGGTTTTTTTTTCATGTCCATTAGTTTATTTTTTCATGAAGTCATGTATGCTAGTATTTGGTGCATACATATTTATATTTGTTAACTCTTCTTATTGAATTGCTTTCTTAACCAATACTTAATCTTTGTCTCTTCCAATCAGTCTCAGTTTGAAATATGCCTTGTCAGAAATCAGGATAGCAGCTCCTGCTTTTTTCCAGATTCCTGCTGCATGGAATATTGCTTTTCATCCTTTGATTTTTAATCTGGAAATATTTTCATGAATTAAATGCTGTGTATTTTGGATTTTCTTTCTTGATTGTTCCTCTAATCTGCTTTTGATTAGACAATTCATACTGAGGATTATTACTGAGAGGTATCGACTTATTCTTATGACTGTATTATTTTTGTGTTGCTGATCTCCTTATTTTTCCCCTTTGGCTTATCTGCACTTCCCACTAGGTGTATTCACTCTGTTAGATTTATTTTGACATTGTTGGCCTCATAATCTCTAGGATATCCTTGGAAATGTCTTGTAATTTTGGTTGTGTGGCCATGATTTTCTTGAGGTGCTCTTTGTCATTGAAATATCTTGTCTCTTCATCAGTTTTAAAGAGGAGCTTTGTAATACACATAAATCAATGTTGGAAGTTATTATTTTTTAGGATTTAAAACACTTCATTCTGATTCCTGCCGGCCTTTGAGATATGTCTACTATGACATTAATTGGTTTACATTTGTGTGGGGTTCATTGTCTTTCTCTAAAGATTTTAAGATTTTGCCCCTGTGATGAATTTCTAGAACTTTGAGCACAATGTGGTCATGGTTATTTGGCGTTCTATATGCCTCACTTGTATGTAGGTTTATGGTCTGTACTTGGAAAGTTTTCTACCATTATTTTTGTGAACAGGTTTTTTTTCTAATGTCATTTGTGCTATAATGTGACTTTTCACTTATTCCAATTATTCAAAGGATGATCTTCTTTGTGTCACCTGGAAGTTGTTGGATACATTTTTCATTTTGTTTTCAAGGTGTCATTGAGAAGTGGGTCTTTGAAGCCATCAATTTTCTTTTAGTTCTGAAACTCACGTTGGTCTGTGCTGTTGCCCATACTTTTAGTACTGTTTTTAATCTCATGAATTTCTGATTGTAATCTTTATTGACTCTAATTTTTCAGTATCTGGTCATTCATGTTTTGTATCATTTTGTTTAGCTAAGCTAGCTTTTGATTAGTGTCTTCTAAGAGCATGTTTGTGCTTATTACTTTCATTATCTGTTTATTTATATCATTTATAATACCACTGATTATCCCTGTATGATATTTTCTACCTTTCTCTGCTCTGCTTTTGAGAAACTCAGCTGAGTGGCTTATGCTATTCTTCCCTTTGTTGCCTCCCATATTGGCTTCACGGAAGTTGGGCATTTCCGGAGACATTTTGTTACATTTTCTTCACATGTTTCTATTGCTTTTGTTTCTTGTGTTTTGTGCTGAGGTTGGTGAAAGCTTATAGTCTAAAGGCATTTGCTAGCATGGAGATATCTTCAGTTGCTTTATAGTGCTGTTCTTTAGCTATGGCTAAATGTACTTCTTTGTCACAGTTGCAAGACCTAACCACCTTGGTTACTCTGGGATTGGAGCAGGCAGTGTGGTCAGCCCATTATACAAATTCTCTGGGAATGTACTCCAGTATTATTAATGTCACAAAGATGCTCTGAGTGTTGGATTGCAGACAAATAGTGACAATTGTGGGACCCAGCTGTTATAGCACACAGCATCAGCTGGTCCATTTCACTGCTGCATTTCTCTCTGAAGGTCTCTGCTATCATTCATTTTCACTGTGTCTCTGTAAATTCTAACTTCTTTTCTCTAAAACCACGAGCCAGAAACCAAGAGAAACGCTCAGACTGCTGCTTTATTTTTTTGTGTTGTGTTTTGTCTCTTCTGCTTCTCTTCAGGCTTCAATTTTCCAATCAGATTTTTACTGGGCATCAGAAATCTACTTACCTGTTGTGTTTCTTTCCCAAATTGTTATTTTCCAATGTCTGGATTCCAAATTTTGGAAAGGCTGATTTTTTGCCATTCTGACATCTTCAGAATGAGAAAAATTAGACTTTTTCTTTGGACACACTGTAAAGCTTCTCAGCTAGGATACTACTATTCTTAGACTTTTCTAACTCTTCTTGGGTGGCGCTGGCTATGAAAATACCATCCACATGTTGCAAAAGAGCTCCTTTTTAAAAAACTAAATCTTTAAGGTTCTTTATCAGGGCCTCTGCAAATATGGGAGTACTTCTAAACACCTGGAAGAGTGATACCTTTCATGATTGCTGCTTTTGAGTGTTCTAGGCATCCCTCAATTCAAAGGCAAAAGGTACTGGGACTCAGAAGCCAAGGGCACAAACAAAAAGGCAAAGACTCAAGGTGTTAATGTGATCTGAAAGGAGGACAGATAATAGGATGTATGGTTACACACTACTGGGTAGATAACTTCTATGGCATAATTTGTTTTCCTAAAGGCTTATACCAATATTCAATTGTCCGTTTTTTGTCAGTAAGAAGATGATATCACAGGGAGATTGGTATGAAGTACTCCTGGCGTCAAAAACATCTCTAAGATTAGTCTAGTTCCCACGATACTACCTAGTTTGAGTAGGTACTGTCTCTTCTTTGGGGAAATAAAACTAGACTTAAGTATTACACAGATAGGAGGGACTGTCTTGTCTCCTCTCCATTTTTTAGAGTCACAGATAAATTCCCCAAAGAGCTAAAGTTTGACACCACTTTTGCTGAAGGAGCTAAAGTCAATGCCAAGAGGCAGTCCCTGTCTTTGGGAATCTTGATCTTCAGAGACTCATTCCTTAAGTATGTAGTTGTTCTTAGCTTAACAACAGATCATTCCTTAGCAAGGACGTGGAGCAAGAAGGCATGCATACAAAGGACTCAGATTTGTCTCGTGTTTCCAAATTACATTCTGCAGGTTCCAAAATTGACCTACATTTTTGTTTTGCTTCTACTGCTATTATAGTTTTATTATTCTAGTTTATATTACCCTGCCAGATGTTTAAGACCAAAAAGAAGGCAACAGTATCAATCAAAAATATCTACTTTTCTTTCTATGTCAAAGTCCACCTGAGCTCTTTAGAGGCAACCTTGAAGGTCTGTGAGGAGGAGCCCACTGGGCCAATCAACCTTCCTATCGAGTTATGTCATCTGCCAGGCAGTTTGTCTCTGGGAGTGCGAGTGTTTCCCAGTTCCTTTTCTGGACATACTTGATTTTAGTGTCCTGCTTGCTGTAGTTTGTACATTGATGAGGGTCTCAACTCTGAGGTCTCTACAGCCTCTCTGAATGAGGGGACCAGAACCTCACCAGAGTTGTAGAGTTCTCCTTTTTCGCCAGTCCTGCCCATCTTGGCTGCCTATCTGATTGTGGAGGATAAGAGCCAAAGCACTGGCCATCCTTTAACCTCTCTTATCCTCTATGACTTTCTCTTCCAAGTCTCAGTTGTTAAACAGTGAAAAAGCTAATTCTACCAGCTTGGCTGGGAAGCATTTGTTTTAATTCTAATTTTTATCATTTTCTACAGATAGGTGGCACATAGTAGGAAATACAGTGTGGTCTCAAGACTGCCTTTCCTTTGCTTTATTAGTGTCTGTGTTGGCAAGACTCTTAAATATTTACAGAATCGATCCATAAATACTGAGGGCTTTTATTTTGGGCCTTCAGTTATTTCCCAAATTTGCTCCAGTTTATGGACCTTTTTCAAACTAATTACATTCCTTTAAGATTTATAATGTCAAAGTATATAAGATTCTTCCAACCTTCTTACTTATAGAAGTTCTAAGCAGGATCTTGCTCCAGACTTCAGAAAGCTTATTAGACAAGGTGAGTTTTGAATTGTGTCTCAATTCACCTCATCTCCTTCTCTTTTTTTCTCCTCACTCATCAATGTATCATTGAAATAAGGGTTAATACAGCAGCCCAAGATGACTGAAACATTTCCCCGATTATACTGAGATGTTCTTCTGGACCTTGTACAAAATCTTTCAGTGTGGTCTTTTTAATTGTGCAAGTCAGAGGGGGAGAATGCATGCACAACCTCCAAATCTCCTCCTGCTTTCTCCTGTCAGGGAACAGGTCTCAATTTCTATGCTAAAAGGGCTAAAATCTCTCTCTCTCTCTGATTTCTCAAAGACTTACCTTGAGTGGAGATTGGGACAAAAGATAGATGGACATTCATCACAAAGTGTCTCAATTTTATCATGAAGCAGCAATGCACACTTAGGTATGGGATGGAGGGGAAGGAATGAGCATATAAGACAGAGAGGAGGGAAGGTTGGCATTGAGGAAGAACATCCCAGGGGGAGCCGGAAGAGAATGTACATCTCCCAGTCCTGTTTCACTCATGCAAGGAAGAGGGTTTGTGCTTTTAATTTCTCACCAATCCATGCTTCTTCTATTGAATAAAAGCCTATGAAACAATGAATGCAAGAGGTCTTGTCTTATTTGGAAATATAAATTTAATAGTAGGAGCTTGTTTAAATCTGAAAACTGATTGTATGACCTCAATTTCCCAATTCAAGCTGTGGCCAGTATATGCTACATTAAACAAAGCATTGTTTCTATACCATGGGTAGATATACGAAGGACTTCTAATTTCTAGTATGCACACTAGTAGCAATTTTCTCTGGGACTGATATCTTTCCCTCGTTCTTTCTTTCTTTCTTTCTTTCTTTCTTTCTTTCTTTCTTTCTTTCTTTCCTTCTTCTTTCTTTCTTTCTTTCTTTCTTTCTTTCTTTCTTTCTTTCTTTCTTTCTTGTACCAAGGATCAAACTCATGACCTCAGGCAGGTGCTTATGCTGCTAAGCTAAACCCCTGGCTGGTGGAACTGGTATATTTCTGACCATACTTTTTACTTCAAATTGCAGATTTGTTTCCAATTTCTTTGGTTAGTGAGCACATCTCCCATGTTAATTTTCTCTTGCTATGTACACAAAATGTTCTCTACAAAACATGGAGATCCTATGCTGTGTTACTTGCCCCTAAATATTAGACTAGATCTGGAAGTCAGAGCAAAGATGAAATAGAAACTGGGAAAGAAATTTTCCAGTCACATGCAGCGATGGGAAGAGTCAGAAGCTGTTTCCTCAGATCTGAATTTCCACAACCCAAGAGAAGTATCTTATGATCTCTATTACTCTGAGTGTAAATGTAGATGTGTGTGGTTCAGAAATTTCTTCCCATAAGGAGAGTCTAAGAATCTAGAGAAACCTTGTTCTACCAGAAATAGTGGAGGTAGAACTGTTTGGAAAATGAAAGTTTAAAAGGGAAGTGCATGGAATGGAAAAAAAAATCCTCAGGATTACAGTTAAAAACTACAAGTGAATAGATTTCTTCCAGATCATTCCTCTCAGGGAGAGAAGTCTTTGAGGAAAGGAACAAAGAACCCAGTGGCAGGAGGTGAGAGTAGATCCTTAGGGATGAAATGATGAAGAGAAAGGAACTCTTCCAATGAGGGTGGAGAATAAGCTGAGCTCAGCTGCATGGAGTACTGGCGAGCAAAAGGTACCCTGAGTAGGGCAAGATGTGTAGACAAACATGATAAAGAGACACCCATGTCACTATGCCCAGGTCAGAAAGCTCCTGGAAAGTTCTCGCAGAGCTGGGTCACTGAGCCCCAGATCACTGCCAGGATTCCTGAGCCCACTGGAGAGATGTCTGCCTCACTCCCAGAGCAGACTTCAGAGCTGGGGAATTGGTCTCATCTCAGACATGTCTCAGGCCTCCAGTGTCCTTGGCTTACCTACACTGATTGCCAGAAGTCAGAAAAAAAATCCTAAACTTTGTCTTATTTTAGATTGGTATCTGTCTTATCCACAAGATTTCATCCTCGTGTGTGTGTGTGTGTGTGTGTGTGTGTGTGTGTGTGGTGACCATGCTGATCAGAACAAATGGATCCCCAAATTGTACAGGAAATTCGTTACAAATTTTGGACCCAAACTGGATTATCTCTCCTCTTAGAATTGTAGAACTCACAGAAAAATTGACAACCAATTATACCGTGAATGACAGTTTATTCTCTGGCTAGAGATTAAGTAGAAACTGGGAGAAGTGACTTTTTCAGGTCCGTTTCCCATATACGCAAAGGATAAAGATCCCTTTTAAGACCTTTAACAGAAGAAAAGAGAAAGTATTTCTTAATGGGTAGAAGACTATTTGTGATTTTTTTCTGGGGGGCAAGAGTGGGTCCTTCTTGGAGGAGGAAGACTGCCTTTTTTTGTTTCAGTTCGTGTCAGAAGCTGACCCAGTCAGTAGTAATTTTATTAGGGCACTACATTATAATGAGGTAATATTAGGTTTGGGGATGAGAAGCAGATCATTTATGACTGAAACCAGTTTTACCTGGCTTCATTCTCATCTGATTTTACAGCAGTGATCAAAGATATCTGCTTAGTTGGCTTAGCAGTTACCTTGTCTGAACATTGCTTTGCAAAATCTCTCCAGGGACTGAGATAGTCGTGCGTGGTGATGACAGGACTCATACTCATCAACTCAAAATTTATCTCATATTATTTTACAAAGAAAGGAGAAAGGGAGGATTTTAATTATTTATGGGGTATTTACCCCAGGGAATTTATAGCAATATAACCCTCTGACGGTTTTCATATAGCAAATTTATGGTCAGATATTTATTTCGTAGATTTTTACAGGATTTAAATTTTCAGACTTTTTTTGAAAAGTATGTAAAGCCCTCAATAAAACATAGTTAGGACCAACTATCTATTTCTTTGTTTCCTTTCCAATGTTTTCTTTGTGTTTATGTGTGTTCTGCTACTGCACCTGCAGTAAAAAGGAAATGATAGAGCCTGGCCTGTGGAGGCTGCTTTTGGCTGCATAGTACTATGTCACCACTAGAGGACACACTCCCAACAGTTACCTATGTACCGACAGGAAATCGTATCAGCTTTCCTTAATTATTTAAAAAGAAAGAAATGAAACAGCAGTTACTATGGAAAATAGCATGGCAGTTTCCTTTTCCTTTTCTGTTTTCCAGTGCTGGGGAATCAAACCCCGGATCTTGCATATGTTAGACAAGTACTCTACTAGCTGGGATACATTCAGAAATTCACAGAGATTGACTTTTTTGCAAATGGGAAAGGGATCTAGAGATGGAGGCAGGGAAGGAGGAGAAATTTTAAAAAGATGGATATGTGGATGACTGTGATCATTGTGTACTAGTGTAGACATGCAGTATTTTTTTAAAGAAACTCTTCTAGGAAAGTTTTATCTATGGGGCCCAACTTGTACCTGACCCGACGCCATTGAGAATATAGAAAAACAGTTGCTCTGACGGAAAGTGTGTACAGAATGGTATTCGTTTGGGACACGAATACTTAAGTGGATATTTGAGTGAAATATGCTTATTAATGGCAAATCTTGTGTCCTGCCTTCACCTATAATAGATGATAAATAAGCAGTATAATAGTGGTCAATAGCATGGATTTCAGAAAAGATATTGCTTCTGTACCAACTGCGACTCTGTCCATTTCTGGTTTTAAACCTTGGATAAACACTTTAACATTTTCCCCTTTGTTTCCCTCACATGAAAGTAAGAATAACAGTATCACTCCATAGTTACTGTGATAAGAAAATATGTTGATAAGGTCCTCATGATATTTTTCCTAAAGTACTGTAGTTGCTTTAGGGTCATATTCCATTATTGATTGAAAAAAAATTACAAACTACTTAGGAGAAGACCTGGTACATGACAAGTGGCAGGTAAACACCTGCGTACTGCCCCTACACTTGTGCGGCTGTGCTCAGGCTGGCTGCCAGCGTCCACAAAGGATGGCAAGAGTTAGGGCAAATCGCCCTTGTAAGTTTCAACAGTAATTCATTGGCGCAGTTAGGCACCTGAATTTTCTCAGTCTTTGGAGTTATTACCAGATTGAGATCCATTTTTAAATTAAATGATTGCCTAGGAGTCATCATAGGTCCTATTAGTCTGCCCAAGCATACATAAACTGTGGCTGGGATTTTCCTCTCTATTTTTTTCTTTAAGTTGTATTTTTATGAGTATGTGTTTGCAGTAGGTAATGATTACATGCGTCACGGGCAGCTGGAACATGTGCATCGCGTATGCTTGTTCTTTTTGCTGTCCCTCCCCCTCCTCTCTTCCCTGCTTCTTCTATCTCTAGGTCCCCTTCTCATTTGCAACACCCCCAAAACCAAACCAAACCAAAACAAAACAAAAAACTCTTTCCTCATTTCCTATTAAAGATCTTTATTTTTCTTTTTAATTTACTTGTATTTTGAGTAAATCATATAAGGAAAGCCATTCAACATTTAAGATTGTGTCTAATTTATTTTACTTAACACTATGGTTTCAGGTATATATACATCCATTGTCCTAACAAATGACAAATTTATCCTTTTTTCTAGCAGAGTTTTACTCCATTGTATGTAAATACCACATTTTCTTTGTACATTCTTCTGTTGATGGACATGTGGACTACTTCCAAGATTAAGCTATTATGAGTTTTGCTGCTCTAAACATGGGTGTGCATGGATCACTCTAATATGATGTTTGTTTGTTTGTTTATTTATTTATAGGCAGGGCCTCACTATGTAATTTGGGCTGGCCTTGAGCTTACCATGTAGCTCAGGCTGGCCTCGAAGTTGTGGCGATCCTCCAGCCTTAGCCCCTGGAGTACTGAGATTGCAGGCATGAGACATCATGCTGGCTAATATGATGTTTTTAACTCCTCTAGAAAGATGCCTAGCATGGAACTATCTGGGTCAAATGAGATTTGCAGTTTTAGTTTTTGAGGAATCTCCATACTAATTTCTATAGTGGTTATATTAGTTTACATTCTCACCAACAATGTAAGATTACTTTTGCCCCACAGCCTTGCCAGCATCTGTTATTATTTAATTATTTGATAACCACCATTTTATGGGGGGTAAAGAAGTATCTCAGTGTTGTTTTAATTTGCATTTCTGTAATGCTAGTGATGTTAAACATTTCTTTGTGTATTTATTGGCCATTTGCATTTCTTTTTCTATGAAGTATCTGTTCATTTCACTTGCCCAATTTTTTGATTGCATCATTAATTTGGGGAATCTAATTTTTGACTCCATTATATGTTATAAATATTAGTCCTGTGTATGAGGAGCAGCTGGCAAAATATTTTTCTCATTTGTTAGGTTGACTCTTCACTCTGTATATTGTTTCTTTGGCTGTGCAGAGATTTTTAATTTGATATGACCCTATTTGTTGATTCTTGATGTTGATTCCCATGCAGTTGGGGTTCAGTTTAAAAAATCTTTGCCTGAGTTTATATCTTCAGGAGTTTTATCCTATTTTCCAATAGATTAAGTGATTCTATTTTAATTTTTGGATCTTTGATACATTTTGATTTCAGCTTACTATATGATGAGAGACATGAGTATGTAATTCAAACTTCTATATGTAGATTGTTTTCTGAGCACCATTTATTACAAAGGCTGTCTTCTGGTGTACTTTTTTGGCTCCTTCATCAAAGATCAGAAGGCTAAATGTGACTTGAGCTGTTTCTGCACCTTCAGTACTGTTTCATTTTTCTACATGTCTGTTTTTGTTATGGTTTATGTCAGATGCCCCCCCAACACAAGTCTCATGCAATCATGAATGTGGCTAAATCTAGTGCTTGTAATTGGTTTATTGTCTAGTGCTCGGATTGGTGGTGTGAGTGCTACACCTGTCCAGGGGTGGAGCCAGCATACATACAGTGTGAGGACGGGAAGAAGGAGTACCTTCCTCTCTTTTGTTCTGTGCATGCCTGCTGTTTGTGGCCACCATGAACCACTGCCCCACAGCCATGTCATTTTGCCTTGATGCCAACTGAATATGGACTGAAACCTCTAACATATAAGAAATAAATCTTTTCTTCCATAACTTTGGGCATCAGGTATTTTGTCTCAACAATGAGAGAGAAAAAGTAACTCAGACAAGTACCATGCTTTTTGATCACTGCAGTTTTATAATATAACTTGAAATTCAGGACTGTGATGCCTGTTGATTTGCTCCTGTTATTGACGATTGCTTTTGTTATTCTGGGTCTCTTTTGTTTTCATATGAATTTTAGCATTATTTTCTCTAGTTCTGTAAAATATGCTTTTGAAATTTTGATTAAGATTGCTTTATATTTAATATCAGTTTTGGAAGTATGGTTTTTTACTACATTGCTGAATTTGGTTATTAATTTGAGGAGTTGTTTTGTGGAATTTTTGATCTTTTACATAGAGGATTATGCATCTGCAATTTTTTTTTTTGTACTGGGAGGTTGATGCCAATAAATCTGTAAACATTAGATAAGTGGCCCATTCAAACAACTCCTGATATTAGCTGTCCTGCTAGTGGGGCAAAATAAAGATCTGTACAAATTGTTTCCCTCGCTGGTAAATAGGCACTGAAAGTGATTTCACTTGCACACCCAGAACTCAGGAATCTTTCAGAGTGGGACAAGCAGGAGCCACCTGAGAGAGGGGCTGTTATAAGAGATTGATACCAATAGGTAGAGGAAGTGCCACAGTGGTCAAAGTGAAGGCGTCCGGTGAATGCCTTGCTACACTGACTCCAAGGGAAAATGAGTGACAGTCACGACGAGGTGAGTGGAACACTCTACCCTGGAAGTCTCGGCAGCTGGGAGTGAGGGTGATGGCAGAGCAAGCGTGGCGAGCCCAGGTGGCCATCATCAGCTGCTGGATGTGCAAGCAGGCATCTTACAGCTTGGTGTGTGTCCTGGGAGGAATCATTACCGAACGTTCTTTATGAGGTTCTCAGAGACTTGCAGCTACACCACCATTTGGCCTGAGAGATAAGATTCCCGAAGAAAAATCAAAGAAAATTGAAGTGAAAAGTACAATAAGCAGGAAAAATATACTGTGGAAAGCCTCACCACCAGGCTTGATTTAGCAGAAGAAATTCAGTCCTAGCAGGTGAATTATTACATTTACACAACAGTAAAATAAAATAAAAAATGCAAAACACATTGAAATCTCCTGGTATTAAAAAATGCTAAATTAAGAGTTTTTGGAACACATATGAGGCTCAAGATAGAGATTAAATGTATTGAAAAATCTATTAAAGTGAAATAATAGCCAAAAATATCTAAAATCTTGAGAAAGATACAGAACCTTAAGAAGACATGGCCAGAAAAGAACCTCCCTACATCACATTGTGGTTATGGTAGTTATTGTTATGTTCTCTGCTCTTGTGACATCCACTTTAGCCACCACATGTGAGAAGGTACAATATTTCTATTTCTGTTTTTGATGTGTTTCACTTAAAATAAGATCCTTCTATTACAAATTGCTGCAAATGACAAATTTTCTTTTACTATATGGCTGAATGCATTGCACTGTGAATATATATCACAGTTCTGTTATTTATTCGTCAATGTGCACCTCACTTGATTCCATACTTGACTATTGTGACTAGCATAGGAATGAACATTAGAGTACAGGTATTCCTTTGATATGCTGTTTTTCTTTCCTTTGGGTCTACACTCAGGAGTATGATATTTGTGTCCTATGTAGATCTTTGCTTATTTATTTGAAGAAACTAGTGTCCCCATGATGACTGTAATTTACATTACATGGAGCAGCATATAAAATAGGCCTTTTTGCTGAACCTTCTGCAATATTTGCTATTTCTTTGTTATTTATAGGCATCTGATTGTAGTGAGATGATGCATCTGTGGTTTTGATTTGGGTTTCTCTGACTATTAGTCATTTTTAAATTTATATCTGAGGTTTTTTTTTAGAAATAGTTACTCAGATTATTTGCTACTTTTTACTTGAAATGATTTGCTTTCTTGCCCTTGAGTATTTTTAGTTCCATATATGCTCTGGATAATTCTTTGTTAAAAATAGTTGCAAATATATTTCCCACTCCATTTGTTATTGCTTTACTATGTTAATTGCTTTTTTTTTTTTTGCTATGAAGAAGTTTTTTATTGCATAAAATCTCATTTTCATATTTTTGCTTTTGGTAGCTATGTTTTTGGGATCATTTTTATCCAAAAATTCATTGCCTATGTTGATGTCCTTGAATATTTTCTCTAGGTTTTTTTCTACTTGTTTTATATTCTATATTTAGCTCTTTAATTCATTTTGAATAGGCTATTATAATAGAACTATTATGTGTAACCTCTCACTATATAATTTTAAAAATTAAGGAGGCTAAGCCTCAGAATCATATAATTTTTATTTTATTTTAAGGAGAATAAAACCAAGGAAAATAAAATAGAATAAAGCCAATCAAAACAAATCAGTTTAACTGATGCAGGACCTCAAAACAATCCTAAATCAACCATAGTTACCATAATGCTTATTGTTGTCTTCAAAATAGCTGCAGATATTTTCAGACATAGTAAAAATCTAACAAAATGGAACAGGAGAAAACCAATAAATACAAAACAATGAATGTAATAAAGGACTTCAAAACAAGGCAATAGTAAATCCCAAATGGCTACCATAATATATGTTGTTATCTTTGAAATAGCTGCCCATGCCATCATATATAATAAAATCAAACAAAACAAACAGAATAAAACCCAACCCAACAAAACAATGAAAATGATACAGGACTTTAAACCAAGATAATAGGGAATTAACAATGGCTACCACCTTTAGAAGGAGATCCCCCTGGATGCTATGTTGCATATTCATATCCTCTGAATAGATGGTCAGACTACCAGCTTTAGACCTGCAAAGTCAGTGTAACACCAAACCCTATAAGCATTAAATTGTATTTTACCTCAATAGCTATCATCTCAGCCTGGATCAGCCAGTCGCTTATGGGGGTAGGGGGAATTGACTTTTCTTGTTTCGCAGCCTGCACATTGGAAGGGGCTGGAATCTGGCTCTCCCAAAGTGGCCCATGCACAGCACTGATTCACAAGGAGGACTTGCTTCATGGTGAATTCTTGTTCTCTTCCTCTGCAGTCCACAAATCAGAATCATATATTTTTTTTACACAAGAAAAAACCCACAACATGATCACAATATTTCTTTCTGAATTCCATTTTTCAAATACTGTCCTATTGGGCTGGGGATTTAGCTCAGTGGCATAAGCACCTGCCTGGCAAGCGTGAGGTTGTGAGTTCGATACCCGGTGTCAAAAAAAAAAATAGTGCCCCATAACATGTATCCTTTATAATACTATTGCTTTCTCATTTATTATTAAAACATTCCATTTTATTATGAAATCATTTTATTGTGAAATGACAGACTCTGTGTATGTGTGTGTGTGTCTACTTGTGTACTTTAACATCTGCTAGTTCATAAGTCATGAAAAACTTTTCACAGCACCAAAAAGTGACTAAAATTAGATTACTTGTTTTAAAAAATCAGTTATCTAATGATTCATTTCTTTTTAATGATTTTAATGATTTTTGCAGGTACTTTCAATCTTGCTATGAAATATCACAAATATCTTGTATTTATGAAATTAATAATACTCTGACATTAAGCAGCTAACTCAAGTATGCTTTATCTCCCAGATGAAATGCATGCTTTCTTCAAGATTCCATTTGCTTCAGATACCAGAAATGTCTTCAGTTCTCATCTATTGACTAAACATTTTGGGGTCCCCACTAAGTTTTAAAATTTATCTAAAATGATTCTATGAATTCAGGATTGTATCACAGTTGAGATTATACTGTTCTTTTAACAAAAAGATACATTTCAGAGCTAAAGGGAGAGACATACAGGATGAAATCTAGGAGAATCCAATATGAAACTTTCATTGACTTCATGAATATGTCATTTTTCCAGAATTTAATTTGCCAATACATATAGATAATTGGAAATCTCCTGAGTATGATGTACAGAGATTTTATTGGAGTTCATTGCACAGGGATCATTGAATGAATCATTGCTGATAAGGTTGAAATCGGTGTCCAGCATCCCTTCGTGGCCTGGTCTGATGTGTCATGATTTAAGGTCCCATGACTCTAATCATATGATTATTCTTTCTGACATGGCCACACTCCAATCAGAATCATTTTGTTAACATGAATTATTCAGAGGCTACAAGAGAGCACGGTGTAAGGATTCATCATGAATAAAAATCTCTATTAATCATGAAATTGCAAATAATTAAAGGCTTCCCCCTAGGAACTGAGACAAAGGCCAGAGAAGTTCTTTCTTATGCAGGTGAACTACAGCCTGCTGTCACAAGCAGAGAGTACATCAAGAAGAGAAGGTGCATGAGGAACCTCTCACAAACTTCCACTCCTCCATCCTGATGGTTCCCATGGTGTGCAAACAGAACTGAGTCCCTGAAGCATTATAAAGACTATTTTTTCATGAACCATAAGTAAATATAAATAAAAGTTCTAGGATTTTATCTTTGTCCCCTAGTGGTTTACCTTTTATATCAGTGTACTTGTGCTTCATTCTTAATGTCACTACCCAAGACACCCCATGACTAAATAATTCAAGGATCAGGAGTGTTTGCATTATTGTTCCTAAGTGTTTATACCATCCTCATACAAGGATTAATCTTTGATGGTTTTGAAATGCCTTCCCATACTTAATATATATATATATTTGTGCCCATTCACACTTTGTTCATGGGATATCCACTGGCTAGCAGAATCAGAACAAATGAAGGGCAATCATTTGGCGAACAGTACTGCATCACCTGGCATGCAGAGTTACACAAGGATCCTGCCTCCAAAATAAGAAAACCCTGGGAAAGGAGGCAAGCTGGGTCACAGTGTGCCCACACTGACCATGAGCCTGCATATAATGTGAGTGAAAGAGAAAAAATGTTTTTAGTCATTCAGTTTGAATGGTTTTTTTCTGACACAGTAAAATTCATTTATAATATGAATTGTTTTAGGAGGAGAGAGAGAGAGGGAGAAAGAGACAGACTTTAAAAATAGTTTTTACTTTATAGTTACTCAAGCTATTCAAGAAGCATAAAAACTGAACCCAAGTCTGTGCAACTTATTTAGACCCTGTGTTAATATCAAATAAAGTGAAAGTGGTTGCAGGTGTAGATCTGTGGTACATAGCTTTCCCAGTACATATAAGCTTCTGATTTCATGCCTCAATAGTGGAAAAAAGGTTTTTTTAACTTATGATTGGAATATAGATGCCTACACACATGTCCAGAACCAAGTATTTGTTGGGTCCACGAATTAATTGCAAAGCACTTTTAATTTCCTTATCCTCCCTTTATTTATTGGCATATTCTCTTTCATTTCTTTACAAAATAACTACTCAATTATAAAGAAAGATATATCTGATCTTTTGTGGGAAAATGGATGTATCTTGAATATAATATTAAGTGAAATAAATCAGACACACAAAATTAAATATTACACGGTTTCTCTGATATGGTAAATAATAAACACAAATGAAACAAAGGTAAAATAAAAGATAGATAATAAGAAATAGGGTGATCTTTTGCAAATTGGAAGGTAACAAAAGATGCAGGGGGAAAGGATGAGGGGATATAAAATTAATTAAGATGTGTTACGTACATGTGCCAACTTTCCATAATGAATGCAATCGTTATGTACTTCAAACATGCACCAATAAGAAAGAAAAGTTTAAAAATATCAACACTAAATAAAGCATTAGATATGACAGGGTAAGGTAAACGTCTGTGGTAAAGTGAGGGACAACAGTTTTTTGGCGCAAGGTGAAGAACTCAGCAGGGAGCATGGTGGCCATGCAGGTGGTTGGCAGGAAACTGAATTTAGAGTCCAAGAAAGTGGGGAAAGTATGATCGTGGTGGAAGGAAAGTGTGCTGGCAAAGCCACAGCATGGTGGTATGTGTGTCCATGCATGGTACCGGAATGGTAAAGAGTACTGGAGGATATGACGGTTGAGAAGTGTGTCCCCAAAGGGCAGCCTGGTGCAGCAAGTCAGATTCTGAAGTGAACGAGAACATCAGTGTGGAGGGAAGGACAAGTATTTGGAGTCTGAGATCAAGCAGAGTGAAGAGGGCATGAACTCAGGAGGTAAACTTTTGTGTGGAATCAGAGTCCAAAATGAGTTAGGAGAGGGATCTTGCAGAATCAAATCAGAAAATGAGATAAAAATAATTAAAACATTTTTTTTTTACTGTCACAGGAACAAGTTAGAAATGTGAAAATAGAGAAAACTAAGATGAAGCCTGTTGCACTGATTTGAAGTTAGAGGTGTTAGTGTAAACTCCTGGATTTCAGTGCATACACATATAGAAATCAATCTAGAAATAAAATACAGACATATGTAGGAGTGTGTGTGTGTGTGTGTGTGTGATAATGAAGTGAGTTAGGAAGGAGAAATTTAAGAAAGGAATTATTTGGGAATGAGTAGAGTGAGGAGAAGCCGGGCATGTTGGGAACAGGTCTGTGGAAATGTCCCTAGGAGAGCATTACAGATGTGGTACTGAACTCAAATGGAGGACAGTCCACACCAAGGTGTTAGAAAACAACTGTTTATTACATTGGCAGGCTGGTGAGAGTCAGTTCCAAATCATCATCCCCAAGTCACTTTCAGCTTTGGTTTATATAGTTTTTGCAAGCAGAAAGTACAGAAACTTGAAAACATGGTGAACTTTCATTGGCTTGGTTTAGTCACTCCCCGTTACTAGGTAGAAAGTCCTTAAAATATGTTAGAAAAGCAGGATATATTTTCAGATGGGAAAACACAGACATTGCAGGTGGACACAGTCAGGTTGACCAGGATCAGGCTATTTATGAAAAGCTACTGGACTCAGTCAGTCAAGGCTGACTGGGTTTAGCAGTCTAGGTAAGTGGCAAATGGGATGAGCATATCTTGTCTCGATACAATATCACAATGTTATTTTAAAATGTCAAAATTTCTACTACAGAGAAGATTTAATGTTTGGAGTGTTTTTCTCTTGGCCTATGGCAAAACCTTCATATTTAGCACTGCATTGGTGTTTGTCCTTGTTTACAAGTAAGTCAATGTAATTATCTTGTGAAAAATAAGTCCCATGCAGCTATCTAGCTATGTATGGAAGTGGTGTGTGGTGGAAGGGACAGAGAGACGCAGGATGAAAAATGCCCTTGTCCTTCAAGTTCCAACAGAGAGCTCTGCTTTCAGAAGTGCTGGAGATGGTCAGTAGCAAAACGAATGGGGATGCCTGAGGGAATTAATTAGCAGGGAACAGAGTGAGGCTCAGAAGACACTAAACGTATACTGTTTCTTCACTACACTAAAGGGAGCTGGCATGTCCAAGAGAGGAAGGGGGCATCTCAGTTTGTGTCAACAAGCCTCATAGAATGTGGTACCTAGAAAGTGCCTGATAGTGGCTATAAATAAAGTGATTGCAGTGCGCACAAGTGTTTGGTCAGGTTGGATGATTTGAGAGTAATGATATTTGTACACAGAAGCACATGCGATTTTCCATTTCCTTAATTTTGTTGCCTTATTTATTTCCATTTTTATTTTCATTAGTACATGTTTGTAGGGCACGATGATTGTCGTCCTAGTGGGGCAGTTGATACCTGTACATAATGCATCTTAATTCTTTTTCATCCACTTTCTCCCCTCTTTTTTGTTGCATTCAGAGACCACAGTTCTAAGGAAAGAACTCTGGTTGCTTGGTTCCTCTTTTTCTTTCTTCCTCTTGCCTTGTGAATGGTCATTTTTGTAATATTTCCAAACTGCATTGCAAATGTTTAAAAGTCACAGTTATGAACTTGGCCCAGGGTGTTGGGGGGTGGACCTCTGTCTGCTAACTCAGTGATTCCACACTGTGGGATTCTCATTCTCACAAGAAGCCTCTCCCGGGAACTGGGCAATTTATTGCAGCTGTTCTCATCTTCTTGAATGATTGGAGGATTTACTACATTTGGTTTCCATTCATGAGATGTTTAAAGAGAGAATAAAACCAATTTTTCTGAGAAAACAGAAAATTTCTTCTTAACATGGCTGCAGAAGTCACTTATGCTGAACTGAGGCTCAAAACTGAATCATCAGGTCCCAACCCAGACTCTCCTGCAGGTAAAAAAAAAATCTTTTTTTCTCTGTCAGAGTTAGAGATGAGGTGATCGGTGCATGTGGGGTCTGTGAACACAGCGGGTGAGGTCAGTTGCTGCTTCTCTGATCTGATGGATGCATCTGGGAAAAGCAGACACCTCTGCAGATTTGCTGCCTGTGGAGAAGGGTTAGGCAGCCATGGGGTTGTAGAAAAGATTCGTACATTGCTTTGCTATCCTTTTGCATAGAGATATACATGAACATGTATATATTTTTTCTAAAAATGAAATATGTACAACTCAAATTTATTTCTTCTCTACTTAGCAACCTATCATAAATTAAGAAATGATTTTTATTTATTTGGTACTTTTTTACCTCAGTGTTGGGAGCTGAAACCAGGGCTTCTTATAAGCTAGGTCAGAGACTTCCCCTGAGGTATGGTCCCAAGAAAAGAAAACAGAGTACAGTGGTAAGGTGGAGACTGAAAAACTGACCTTACCCAAAAATGTGACGTATGGTTAAAAATGTTTGCCATGACACACGAAGCTATAAAGTGGACTTAATCTTGCATATACTTAAAGGTAAAATGAAGTATTATGCAAAGTTAATGAAATATGTTAAGAATATATAATCACAAGAAAAAATTTCACAATGACAGTGTAAAAGAATAAATAGATCAGAAATCAATGAATACATTTTGTCAATTATGAAGGAAATGCAGCTACATGTATATGCAGTTTTAAAATGCCGAAAATATATATAAAATTATTAAAAATTTTTCTCGATGGAAAAAATTCTTGCTTTTAAGTGTTTTGTGTAGTTTCAATAAAAACATTATTATTTCTTTCCTATTCTATCTTTTATTATTTTAAATTCCATATTACTAGCAAATATATGTCATGCAAGCAAAGGGAAAAAGAAGGGGGAAGTGGAAATAAGGACAGAATGTATTACTCATGAAACTAATTTGGTTTCTCCCAAAGGGAAGACCACCCCTCAGAGAAGTAATCTTCATCTTCCCAAGATGTTTCTTGTTCCATTGTTGATATTCCTCCTTTTGGCCATCATATTCTGTGTTGCTTTTATCAGTAAGTATGCCAGCTGAATCAATAGGCCACCTTTTCCTTAAGATGAAGCATCTACTAGAAACTCTCATTAAACAAGGGGTTTATCAGGATATATGGAAAGGAAATGTACTTTAGGTACATAAAATTAATGGGAATTCACCAGGGATTTTGCTCTTTCTATCCACCAGCCTCTGTGAGAACACATCTGTATTTCCTTTGCAAGATTTAGAAAGCCAGGTCTATTTGAGTGACTTGTCTTTTGGGATGAGCATGTAGACAAGAAAAAAGATGAGAAGAAATATTCTGGGAAGATTTGTGAAATAAATATCCTTCTAATTATTTCTATCACACTTAAGACTGTACATGTTCTAGAACCCAGTTTAACAAATATATGGATTTCTGCATATATTGTCTTATGGTGAATGTCAGTCAGCTGAGATGACAGAGGCAACTGGGGCCACATGTCTGCCCTTGATGGCCAGGCCATCCTAGGTGTGTTCACCTGGCACTGTGCAGACTTCCAGGGTGAGTTGGCCGCACCAGGGCCTCTTGAAACCTCAACTTGGATCTCATGCAGAGCTGCTTCTGCACATCCTATTTATCACAGGGAGAATTAAGGGTAGTTCAAATTCAAGTGGCAGAGAATTAGTCTCTATCTCCTAATCGGGAAAGCTGCAAAATAACATTGGAGAGTAGTATGGCTATAGGGAGGACTGAGAATTGTGGCCATCTTCCCAATGTGTCACAGTCATGGAGAAGCACTGCAGAATTTTAGGAAGGGAACTGATCACATCTGAGTTATGGAATTATACTTTTTCAGAAGTTTGAGAATGGAGGTAAAGAGAAAATTTAGAAGCACATTCATAATCCAGTTGAGAAATAGATGATCATCTAAAATAGTGGTACTGAAGAAAAGGAAAATGAGGTGGCTTTGAATGATAAAGGAGATTCAGCTAAGGATGTAGAGGTTTGATGAATATTTAAATCTCAGTATTAAAGAACTGGGATTATGGGACTCTGGTATTCCGAGCTGGTAAATTTGACAGTCATGGAGTTGTTAAAAAATGTAGACCATAATAAGATAAGCAGAAAGTTCAGGTTGGAGGATTATTTCAGGCTTGGGCTTGTTGATTTGCATTTGAAATGTGCATCCAACCAGGAGATTTCAGTAGAAAGGTCTGGTTTTGGAAATGATTTACACACAGGCAGTTGGTAACACAGCAGAAATATATGGTATCATTCAAGAAGATTTAGTGCACAAATGAAAGATAGGGATGGAACCTTAGGGAACATTCTATTTTAAGAGAGACAGATGGAGAAGCAGAGCATCTAAAATCATCTACAAAGCAGCTTGAGAAAGGTGAGGCAAAAATATGAAAGAGCAGTGTGCCAAGAGTTAGGTAGGAGGAGAACTGTGGTCTGGTAGCACAAGATGTCCCATGTGCTTATGATGAATCAGCAGTTCTGAGATTTACTGAAAATTTATTACAAGGAAGACTTTAATGACTGGTGGAAGCAAAGCAGGAATATCATGTTTTGAGGGCCTGATGTCAAGGTTCAATATAAGGAAAAAGGGGACAAAATTCAGTTTATAGACAGAAAGGTGAGTCATTTATAAGTTGGGGAAGGCAGGCGATGGGTTACTGAGGAGTAAGAGTCAGGTCGCCTGGAGGGTGGTATAGGACAGAAGAGGAAAAGAACAATGTCTCTTGTCAATGTTGTATTATTTGTTTATTATGTTTTATTTTTAAAATTTTCCATTCTCTAAGGTAACCTAGAATGGCTCATAGTTAACTAATGTTTCATTTCCCCTAAATCTCAGTCCTTCCGTGCAAGTATTTGTCTGCCTATAATCTCTTGCCCTAAGGTTAACCCTTTGGGTGCATCTTACATTAAATATTGAAATACAATATGGCAAGTCCCTTTTGACCCATTGTGATGGAACTGCCATGTCCTCTTTCAACTACTGACCTTTCAGCTTTTCCTAGAAATTTCCATCAGCAGAATTAGGACTATCCACTCTAGGAAGATGGGAAAACTTTTTCAGTGAGATTCTGTCTACCTCAGTCACTGAGCATTTCTACATTATGTTTCTATTAAGAATGCAAGAAAGGAATGGTAGAGAACACAGTCATAATACCACCAGGAAAATGAATGATTTTTAATGTATTTTCTAGTTTTCTTTCAAAAATATTCTCAGCTTCTTGAAGAAAAGAAGACTCTCAAAGAACGCACACAGACACACACAGAACTAGAGTGCAAAAGAAGTAATTCATCTAGAAAAGGTAAAATTTACTGTGTCTAGAATTCAGTTACTAAAAGAGGTAAAGATCTGGAATCAGCATTTCCCATAGGATTTCCAGGTGGTTCATATTAAGAATGCAGTTTAATGATCATTATAAGCTACAAATATACAATTAGATGAGACCTAAAGTTCTTACATGTGTACATTATCTTGTGCAAGATATGATTGTGTAAACGTTTACTGTAGTTTCGGATTTCTTCAGCTTTTGTTTCACTCTGAATTTTTTATGGACACTGCTCTTTCTCAATCTTAGTTATAAAAATTTGATAAAAATAATGATTCACTTATTAAAATGTCATTTATTTTCATTAAAATTGTATATTAAATAATAATTTATGTTTATAAAAATTGAGTGTATGACATAAAACAGTCCAATTTTGATCCTACCCTGCACACAGAGTACCTCGCATTATTAGCATTGTGATGAATAAGGGCATTTGTTACTTCTAGTGAGCAAATATTGATGTATTATCACTAATTAAAGTTGCGTGTGTGTGTGTGTGTGTGTGTGTATACACACTAGAAGACCCTAGAAAGAAATATCCAGATTGTTTGACCAAAATAACACGTGAGAGTGACATCAATATTCATGTGACTTATTTGAAGTGATTGTATATGATTGGGTTTTCGTTCCTAATTCCTTTAATGGTTTATATCTTTGGATATTTGTTTTACATTTTGGATTATGATCTACTATTACTTCATTTATCTTGTTTTTCTAGCTCTGGCAACAGGGAGCTGTTTCACTTGCCTCCTGTGTCCCTTTGACTTTTCAACATCTCTGTGTTTTGTTTCCTTACTTTTTCACGATCTGCTGCTGCAAAACCCTCTAGATTCACCATATTTTTCCTGTGCCAATCCTACAGTCAATCATTTCTCTAGGAAGCATTAACTGTTTTATTAAAGAATAATATCCTACATTTTTTGCTAAGTTGTATTTCCATTTTTATTCAGTTAAATGTATTTTTAAAATTTTGTCTGATGGTTTTCTGACCCAAGAGGTGCTTAGAATTATGTGTTTAATTCCAAGTATGTCTTCCTTCCTGTCTTCCTTATTTTATTCATTTCTAGTTTCCTTGAATTACAGTTGAATACTTTCTGTATCATTTTAATAGTTTAAAATGTGTTTTGTTTCCTTGTTTTTGTTGTTGTCAGCATGTGGTCTTAGAACTTGTTTCTTGAGCACTGGTAAAAATGGATACTCTGTAACTGAATGTTCTAGTAATGTTCAACTGATTGTATTGTTTGATGATTTTGTTGAATTCTTAAATGTTCTTGCTGATTTTCTCCACTTATAGCAATGTGGTTTTCT
This sequence comes from Dolichotis patagonum, assembly GCA_004027295.1. Classification (NCBI taxonomy): domain Eukaryota; kingdom Metazoa; phylum Chordata; class Mammalia; order Rodentia; family Caviidae; genus Dolichotis; species Dolichotis patagonum. The sequence goes on from PVJX010016198.1 coordinate 24,100, forward strand.
ACTATTCTTTCACTTGTATCAGCTTTAATTAACATAGTCCACATCCCTGTTATTTGGCATGTAAACACTTAATATTATGATACAAGACTGTTTTTTTGCGGGGGTGGGGGGCTCATGTCCCTGTTGTTCTGTGGGTGATTTCTACTGTTTTGTCAAATAATTTACTTATGTCCCTGTCACCAGTGTCAATCTGCTTTTTGGGTCTAGTCACTGAATGTTTAAAAGTTTACTGCATTTTTTCAATGACAAATTTTCCATTTGGTTTTTTGATACATCTTCTATTTCTTTGATGAGTGTATAGCTTCATTTGTTTTAAAAATACGTAACTTCTTTTTGATGCATTTTTATCATGGTTAATTTAAAATCTTGTCACATAACTCTAATATTTTCATTGTCTTGGTTAGCGAGACAATGAAATTGTCAATAAAATTGTCAATTCTTGGTTTTTGATATATTGACCTTTTCAGCATTTCAGGCTGGAAATTTTTGTATTATGTTCTGAGTCTGAGCTTAAGGATTAGGTTTTCCTTGGCTTTCTCTGATACTATTTCTTCAGGAGAAAGGAATTCTGACCCATTACTGCCTAAGGAGATGGACTTGACTTCTCTCCCACCTCAGGGTTGCTTGTTATGTCTGGGAACTCTGGGAGTTCCAGCTTCTATTTGGTAGTTTTAGAGTTCTTAATACTTTCAATAAGCTAAACTTTCTCAAGTAGTTTTCTTACATTGTACATTTATTTCCTTATTCCCAAAAAAGAAGTCTGGAGCTGTTGCCCAAAGAATTGGATGTCATTTAACTCCCACTGCTATTTCTATCCAAATGAAGCAAAATCATGGAATGAGAGTGTGCGGTACTGTTCTAGCCTGGAGGCTCATCTGGTGGTGATCACCAGCAAGGAGGAGCAGGTACTGTCTAAGAGATAAGGGAGACATGAACCGATCTGTTGGTCTTATACTATCTTATAAAACTTAACAAAAAAAGCATTTTTTGATCATCCTGTACTTAAATAATTGGGCTGGTAAGTGGTTAAAATATGAGATTGTGGCAGAAGGATTCCAATAAAAGACATGGGACAGGCCCCTCAGTATTTACATTCAATACCTTTTTTCTGTTTTTGAATACTAATGAACACAAAGGAAATAGTGAATTTTAAAAGATATCTCAAGGGAGTTGAGCAGAAGGATGAAAATACTGAGTCCACCAAAAAATGTTTACACACTTTAGGTAAAGAAAAATATATATAAACATTTTAATACTAAACTTTTCAGGACATCATGAAGTTAATCCAAGATACCTTTAGCTTCTACAATTACAAGAGGTGCTCAAAGTGATGGCCATTAACTTTCAGACATTGATTAGTATGGTGAACTGCTGCCTAGGTAAACTGGGTCATTGAGATTGCTTCACATGAATTTTCATTTTTTTTCTCCAACAGCCTTCAGTGTAATGTGTTTTCTGTGATATATGGAATCCTCTAGCGTCTCACATATGGGGGTAACACCATTAGTTTAAAAAAATTATACTATTTTTTTCTCTGAAGTGTATATACATCTTTTTTGGCAGACTCTATATTTTTTCCTGAAATATCAGTTTGTTAATTCTGTATGTATACATTGTGAATTGCTGAACAGAGAAAAATATGAAGTTTAATAGGGAAATAAAGTTGAATCATCTACCAGAAACTCCAAGTATCTCATAAATTATGGTTAAAGAAAAACGATTAAATCTGAAAATATTTTATCACATATAGTTTCGAAGAACACCGTCCTCATCTAGTGATAAAACAGGAGAAGCAACTCTGAAATGATAAAACAGGAGAAGCAACTCTGAAATGATAAAACAGGAAAAGCAACTCTGAAATGAGAGTTCGCTGTGATCATAAATGGACATCGCTTCCTAATGAAATGAAAATCAGGCTCACAAGTGATGTATATAATGCTACCAGGTCTTTCAGGCTCTTGTGTTTCTACGTAGCCCTACGTGACTGTCCCTTGATCATTTTCCCGTTTTTCTCATTTTGTATGGCCAATAGAATTCATTTTGAATAACATAATATGCCTTAAGTATATGATTAAGTGTTAATCAAAATTTAAGAAAACATTTAGGTAGAAGGCAATGCTAACTACCTGATTTGATCACTACAAAAAGTATGTATTGTCATCCCATCAATTTTTACAAGTATATAAATAACTGAAAAGTTTTGAAAATAAGTACATGTTTTTTAAAAAAAGGTAAATTACTCAATTCTGGGTAGTACTGTAAGGCTATGTGTCCTTCTGTTTTCCTTCCTTAGGATTTCATAACCAAGAATATGAACACTAAGGTTGCTTATTATATAGGACTATCAGATCCACAAGGTCACAGACAGTGGCAATGGGTTGATAAGACACCATACAACAAAAATGCCATGTAAGTATAGAATTAAATTTTACTAGTCCAAGAAAATAGGGATCTGAGATGTGACAGCGCTTCAGACTCCATAATTGTTACATTAAAGAAAGGAAACTTGTTGTGATACAAGGGACCAGGGCTAAATCTTCTCATCATATAGATAATCTCCAGTGACTGACAGTCCCCTAAAAACAGGACGTAAACAGATGAAGGAGAGCCTGTGGACATCTGCAGGGGGCAGGGCTTTAATTGCCTTAGGCACAGATGTGAGCACCCTTTCTAAAGGAAATGTCTGTGATGCTGGTGGAGCAGAAGCTACACACACAGTGGGGAGGCCTAACTTCCATAGAGTCCGATCCCAGTTCCTTTACTGTCTCTGACACTTTTGGAAGCACTATTGGATTCATGATTGGATTTTTCTCTCTTTCAGATTCTGGCATCCGGGTGAGCCCAATGATAAGAAAGAGCACTGTGTTTTTATAAATTATCGTCTATTTTCTAAACAGTGGGGCTGGAATGATGCCCGTTGTGACCTACTTCAGCGGTCAGTCTGTAAAATGATGAATATCTGTTTTTGAGTCAAACATTTTCCCTGTGCGCTGCTTCAGTTGACAGCCATCATTATACAGATAGCTAATTAATAATGCTTTCCTTATATGTAAGGAATGACCACAGGATTTTAGCTAAGCGGTGTTGTAGTCAGGGGTTGGCAAGGAGAACAATTAAATACAGGACATATAATTCTAGTTAAATGCAAAGAAATTTCAGGAAATCTGTTCACACTAAGACCCAAGGAAATCCAGTTGAAGGTCTGGAGCTCACAGCAGTGTCCTGCATGAGTCCAGCTGAAGACCTAGAGCCCATGACAATGACTCATGCAAGTCTGTTTCATGGATCTATGCTGACAAGGCCCAACATTCAGAAGTGGAAGCCAGAAATACTGTGTCAGTGAGGTGAAGGAGCTGTGCCAGTAGGTTGAGGGTTCTACACTGAGCTAAGAATCTGTGCTCAAAATAAGGACCAGCCAAGAAGCTATGCTCGAAATAAGGACCCTTGAAAAATACCATAGTCACCCTTACTGACAATAAGGTCCTGAGCTCCTCTGACAATGGAACAGTTCATATCAGGAAGCCAGAGTGACAAGCTTTTCCTGAAGACTGAGCAGTATACCTTCTGAATCCAGGAAGCGGTGCTCAAAGTAAAGGCCAGCACTCCCCCAAAGTGAACTGCAGCCGTTATCAGTAACAAGGTCCTGAAGTCCTTTGATGATAACAGCTGAGTTCACATCCAGGAAGCCAGCATGACAAGCTTCTCCAGGAGAACCAAGAGCTCCAAGCAACAAGGCTTGGGAGAACCCACAGCACTACTCTTCCTCTCCAGGTCTCCTTTTTATACTGGAAACAGTCCTCAGGTGGGCTATCTACATGCAGCACCACACTGATTCAGTTCAGCTGGTGTTTAAGTTAGCCATCAGTTTTCAATCCATATCAAGTGGTCAACTCTTCCACTTATGATAAACTAGTTACTATGCTTATGTGTTTATTGACTTATGTACGCATTCAAAAACTACAATTTATTGAGCATCTTGCATGTGCCACAGACTACACTGGAGACCTTATTTGTTCACAAATGGAAGGCGCAAAGCCTTTCTAATTGATAAAGTATATTTACAGATATAATTCTATGATATGGTTCCTCCACTTATTTCTCTTTTTTTCCCTTTACATTTATTGATGTGTCATTTGTCAACTTTGGACTGTATATTTTAAGCTACAAAGTGCTTATTTGATATACATATATATTGTGAAATAATTACCACAATCAAATTATTTATTACCTATTATGCTTACCTATTTTGTATTACTAAAAGTATTTAGGATCTCCATGAGCAAGTTTTACTTCTAAATATAACACTGTTAAACATTGTGACCATGTATCTCTAAAATTTATTCTTTAACTGATACATTTCTTACCATTTCCCAGTTCGACTGCATTTTAACCACCATTCTACTCTATTTCGAGGAGTTTGACTTTTTAGATTCTACAAATAAATATGACTATACAGTATTTATCATCTTTGCCTGACTTATTTTGGTGCAAATAATGTCCTATGAATCCATCCATGTTGTTGAAAATGAAAAGACATCCATTTTCTGAGTGAAACAACATCCGATACATGTGTGCTTGTGTGTGTGTGCATGCCCTTTATCCATTCATTCATCAGCAGACTTTGTGTATCTTCCATATTGCCAATAATACTGCAATAAACATGGAAGGTTAGATATCTCTATGCACATATTTTACATATTTCTAGAAGTGAGATTGCTAGATACTATAGTAATCTATCTATTTATTTATGTATTTATTTTTGAGGACCCTCTGAACTGTTTTTCATACTGGCTATACTAGTTTACTCTGTCACCTATAGGCCACAGATATGCCTTCTTATTTACATTTTTGCAAATATTTGTCCACTCCTATCTTTTAATAATATCAGGTGAGACATGTGAAGTGGTATTTCATGGTGTTTTATATGGCTAAATGGGATTTGTTCCTCCAAAGTTTAATGTTTTGAAGGCCTGATCCTCAGTTTGGTGTTGGGATCTTTAAGAAGTGGCATGTTTTAAGTGAGAGGTTGTTGGGTCATTTTTCAGGGTACAATGTAATGCTGGATTCACTTGTTTAATCAGTATTTTATAATTTTCAATATGCAGATGTTTTACTTCTTTCATTTCATTTGTTACTAAACATTTCATTCTGTTTGACAGTTGGAAGTAAGATTATTTCATCAATTTTATTTTTCAGACAGTTTGTAATAAGTATAAAAAAATGTGATAAACTTTTTAATATTTACTTTGTCTCACACAATTGTCCTGAATTCATTTATCAGACCTAATAGTATTTGTGTGTGTTTGTATATAGTCAATAAGATTTTCTCTGTATAAGATCATATCACTTCAAACATACAGTTCTCTTTTTCCTTTCCAATTTGGAGGTTTTTAAATTGCTTTTCTTGTCTAATTTCTCTGGTTAGGTCGCTGAGCAGTATGTTGAATAAAAGCAGTAGACTGTATGCTCTTATTTTTTTTTCCATCTTAGAGGCAGGACTACAAATGAGTGTGACGTTACCTGTGAGCTTGCATTCCATAGTCTTTTTATGCTGGGCAAATTTCATCTATATTTATTTTTTAAGAGTTTGCATCATAGATGCATGCTGAGTTTTAAAATGATGTGAATTTATAATGAATAGTATTAGGAAGAGGAAGTTCTGAGAGATGGAAAGGAAAGGATGAGGGATGTTGGTAATGATAGAACTTTATGAAAGTAAGTTGTGTGCATGCATGAAATTCTCATGGCGAAATTCATTGTTCTGTGAAATTAAGATGCAGTATGTAAATAATTGACAAATGCTTTATCTTATGCCAATGCTTCAATTTATGTATTTTATGTTTCTTCTTATTAATATGTTCAACTTGTTGATTTCTATATAGCATTCATTCTTCTAACCCAGTGATGAATGTCAGCTGGTCCTGCTATGAGAGCCATTTAGTTTGTTGTTGAAACCAGCCAGTTTGCTGATATTTTGTTGAGGATTTCTGCATCTATTTTTATCAGCAATACTGGCATGAAATTTTCATTTGTTTTTATATTGCATTGTATTGTTGCTTTTTCAAAGATGTGTTTTGATTTGTCTGCAAAGCTTTCTGTGTTTTAGTTTTTCTTTTCTAGTAGTTACTTGTCTAATAACTTAATCTTCGTGTACACTACTAGTTTGTTCAGGTTTTTCATTTCCTCATTATTCTGTCTTAATAGATTTTGGATTTCCAGGCACCAATAGAGTTTCTTTGGGTTATTCAAATTTTTGGTGCATAATTGTTCATCACTGTTACTTATGATTATTTTGAATTTTATGATACCTGGTATTGTGGCTGCTTTTCATTTAGAATTGTATTTAGTGAAGTTCTGTCTCTTATTTTCCTTTGTTAGTCTAGTTAGAAGTTCATTAATTTTGTTTATTTATTGAGAAATCCAACACTTAATTTTATTTATATTTTTTATTTTTTATCTTTTATTTATTTCTATTCTATCTTTATTTTTTCTTTGTACTACATTTGGATTATTTTGTTTTTCTTCTAGTTCCTTATAGACTCTCATTTATTTCTACTCTAATCTTTAATTTTTCCTTACATTAATTTTGGAATTATTTTTCTTTACTTAGTGTGTTTCTTGGTTTTTTTTCCCTTCATATGTACATGCCTATCTCTAAGTGTTCATTTTGAACTGCTTCTGCTGTGTCAAATAAGTTTTATTGTCTTGTGTTTCTACTTTGCTTTGCTTCAAGATAGTTTTTAGTTTTTCTTCTGATTTCTTCTTTGATTCATCAGTTTTTTGATATGGCTTTGTTTGATTTCCACTTATTTCTGAATTTTTCAGCTTTTTTCCTGTTACTGAGTTCTACTTTTGTACTATTGTGATCAGCAAAGGTACTTGATGTGATGTTGCTCTTCCTGGATGTGTTTTCTGTTGTAATATATGGTCTATAAATCAATCTGCTATGAGTAAATGGAAGAGAAGGAAGAAACTGTGGAATGTCCAGTACTAGGGAAAATATTATCACCCAGTGAAATTACCATAATCAAACTTTATGCCTTTTCCAAAGGTGGAAATATGTTGACACCTGACTACCTTTCAGGGTCCATTTGATGGTAAAGTTTGGATGACCTAGTGATGCATGAGCTGATCGTTCATGGAAGTCATCAAGTATACACACTGTGTTGCAGAGGAACTCAACAACTCAGGGGCAGAAGAATGATGAGACAATTCACGTATATTAGACCAATTGTTCAATATGAGCGTGTGATGAAGTACTATGAACACACAGTGAAGTGCTCAGCTACAGTTAAAATTGTTGGAAGTGAAATTTTGCAACAAGGAACCAGTATTGAGGGCTGTGATGCATATTGCCCAATCATCTCATCCTCACAAAGAAAACTTCAACATCTTTTAAGGTCAATTCCCTTCATCAAGCCAAAGTGACTTGGGATGTGATCTCACATTTGGCTCTGTGCATAGATACCGATTAATCCAAGGCAAACAACACACCTACACCCATGAATAGTTTAGGAATAGCATGAACATATTCGCTTACTATTTTCAAAGCAAGCAGAGTGAACACAAACAGAGAAATATGTAAAGTAACTTGATAGTGATAGGGATCTGGATCATGAAGAAAAGACTAACAGAAACATCATAGATGGCAGAGCAGAGCTATGGAAAGGACCTGCCTTACTAAGTAAATCACTAAGTCACTGAGTCAACTCTCTGTAAAGTCCAGCCTACTCTGAATTTTTATGGCAAAAAGTAACAAATTTTCTAATAATTTTTGATAGAATGCTGTTTGATTTTTTTCCAAACTATTATCATTAGTGACTAGATTTTATTTAGGTATATTTATAAATACTAAAATGCATGTACTTTCAGAGTACAGTTCAGTGACTTTGACGAACATTTATATGCCTGTAAGTATCATGATAATCTGTAATAAATATTTTCTTTAAAGTAAATTATTCCATGTTTCTCCAACCTAAGGGAGAAGGATGTGATTTTTATAAGCATGGTGTTTTGTCAGCTCTAAAATTCCATAAAGATGGATGAATAAAGTATTTTTTTTTGTTTTCTCAATATGTTTGGGAGATTCAATCAAGCTTGCTGTATTTTTTCAATAATAATATTCATTTTCATTGTGTTTTATGGTAAATGAATTTGTTTTTCTATTTTCCTATTGGCAAGTTTTACTGTTTCTATGCTGTAACCATTTATAATTATAAATAAAGCAGGTATAAACATTCTTTTACATGCCTGTTTTGGATCTCTGGGTTTCCTGGCTATGTACCCAGGAGTGGAATGTATCCACCGTGGCAGTGTCATGAAGAGCACTTTTGCTGCCCTATGACAGCTGGGACTCTTAGAACCCATAGTCAGTTTCCAGACTACAAGCTCAGGAATGGGAACTGAAACAGCTTTCTGTCTCTCTCAGAGCCACAGCTTTTGTTGATGGAAGGAAAAGCAGTCCCACAAGTAAATGTGGTTCAGCAACAGATGTGTGGTCTGTGCGATCCCAATGTCACTGCCCAAGGCTGTAGGCTGCACATGCAGAGGCTGCGCCTGCTACTTCCTGCCCAGGCAGTTCCAGGAAGGAGCCCCATTCAGTGAAACTATAGCACTAGGGCATGGCCCTGGGCTCAGGGCAGCTGAGGACCTGGCCAGAGCCTGTCACCTCTGTGCTCCAGGGTCCTGAACAGTGCTCATGCAGGACCTGCTGCTTTAAGTGTGCTGCATGAAAAGCTGGAAACAAAGTGCAAGCTCTTGAATAAAGCAAATCCCTGAACTCCCTTTCTTGGCAGACTGTAGAAGCCTCTGGAAGATTCTGGAAGAGTCTAGAAGACTCTTGGCAAGCAGAATAATGCAGGCCTTATCTGTAGATCCATGCCACACTGAGTGCTTCAAACTGACCAGGCTCTCCCACAGTGCTTGAGCACACACTTACACTTGAACATGGTGTTGCAACCTCAGTGACTGTGACTTGTTCCAAGAGGGGTTGGGACCCATGGAGGAGAACACTGTGAAGGGTATAGCAAAACCTCCTGTGCTCAGAAGGCAGCATCTTCCTCCAAGGACAAGGGCCTGTCCAGGGACTGAGCATTGGAATGTGGGGCCTCAGATGTGCTGCTGCTGTCCTCACAATTGCTCGTAATAATTTTCACGTGATCCTCACCCCCTTTATTAAATATATAAAATCCTCTGCTTGATATTTAAGATTTATGTTTAATTTATCCATCTTTATTCTCATCCCTTGAACTCATTCTTAATCTCAAATAAACATAGTAAATTAATAACTCTGCATAACATAGTACAGCTATCTGCTATACAACCAAATATGCAGCATTAATTTCCTGAAAGTCTCGAGTTCCAAAATTTTTAAAAAAAAATACAAGAAAAAATATTTTCTGAGACTCAAGTCAAATTGGTATCTGTGAATCTTTATGAAAATAAACAAATGATGTAATCTCAGAATAGAACAGCCCATTGTAAACATTTTCATTCCAAAAGGGAGAAAAAAATCAGACTAAAGCAAGAAATACTGAGACCTACAAAGGTAAAATTAAGTCCAATAGCTCCATGTCCAGAGTAGAGAGCACACAGTGGTAAGATGTGAATTTTATATGGTTTATGAAGTTCCACCTCTATGGCCTTTGCCTCTCTCTTGGTCTGGTTCCACTTGTGTGACTTGTAGGCTTTTGTGTGAGACAACCAGACACTCTACATTCGAGACATTTATGACTTCCTGAGAACTTTATTGCACATTAAGCTTCATTCCTCCTTCATTCTTTGTGGTCTCAGGGGTTCCTTGTTGCCCTCTTCAGTCTTTCTTTGAATTCTGGTTGGAGGTTTCCCTGACTAAACACCATTACATTCTAGATACCAGTAAAACCAGCATCACGTGGACAGTAGCTGGACCTCCTTGAATCATAGCTGTAGTGGCCCATGAGTGGCTGAGTGATTGAGCACAGTGAAATAAATCCTAGTGGATCAATCTTCTATGTGGCTCTTCTTGAGCAGAAATCCCAGGGATCCTTCTGAAATAAAAGATTGACATTTCTGTACCCTTGGTTCTGTGATGGATGGAGTCCTGTTATTTCTGAGATACCATGAGGCATCTTTCTTCTTGTTCCTTTACAACATATTTTGGTTTTTTAAATATCCCTAATTTCTTCAGCAACCACAAATCCTTGGTACCAGCTTTATACACTGTTAAATTGGACCAAAATTTAAGTTTTTCAATATTTTTGTTCTGCATTTTGCCCTTGGTTAATTTTGCCCTTGCTCTTGATAATAGCAGCAATACTTATGCCCACAGTGTGAATATTAGGCTCCCCTGGAAGTTTCTCTGTATGATCAATTCATATATTATTGTTAATCTTAGTCCCTCACAAAAATCTCTGGACATGCACACAACAAAGGGAAAATTTTTGCTATGAAGTAATGTGCATAGCCTCTGGCCCTGTTCTCAAATTAAACTTATTGAACTTAGCCTTTAGTATCTGCATTCCTATCAGTATTCTGGTCTTCTGAGCAGAGACTAGTAGTCTCTGAGTCTAGTAGTATCTATCAGGCTCCACTTACAGCATTATATGATTTCTTTACTCCACATTCCCAAAACATTCTGATCTCTTCCTACAATCCAATTCTAAAATTTCTGAACTACATGCTTAGGTCAGTCACAATGATGACCTACTCCATGTATCAATTTTCTGTATTAGTCATCTTTCTAGCTACTGAGATGCAATAGCCAAAATCCGCAAGTCAAAGGCAGATAGGTTTAATTTGTTCATGCTTTTTTGGTATTTAATCTCTGATCTGTTGGTCTCAAAGTAGAGCAGAAACATGGTGGATGGATACTATGGAATAATGATGCTAAGTCAGTGATGTACAGAAAACACAGCAGAGGAACTGTGCCAGAGAGGCAAGCACTAGGCATCATATGTAGTACCTAAGGTCACACTGCTATGGCCCACTTAAATATACCCAGATGTGCACTTCACCAATCCACTGGATGGTTCCCAAGGCAATCAAGTTGACAAGTAATCTTAACCATCAAAAAGACCATGCCTTCTTTCTAATCTATTTTTTAAACTTTTCAATTTCCTTTCTAGATGATAAGTACTCACTGAATAGTTGATAATATAATGATTTCAGTGAAAAACAGGAATAAATCATTTTTACCATCTTTTATTCATTTTCATGTGAGTTGCTCCTAGTGACATGAATAAAATATTTCTTCCTTATTTGCTTAGTCATAGGTGCAGAAAATCCTATTTCAGTGTTTGCAAGTCAATCAATTGGAGAGGGTCATGTAAGCACTGACGAAGACAAATTTCACATTGGTACACAATCTCTGTGACCTGGAGAAGGAAAACAGGGTAACATGTTATACAGGTGTGATAAGTTTGGTAGCTTTTTTCTCATTTTAAATGCAATTGGTTAAGGTTATATAACACTTTTTGCTAGTTTTGTGATTTACATTTGTATTTCAAAATCCTTTCACATATAGCATCTTAATTAGACACAGTAGAAATATATATAAGTTGCAATTAGAGGAGTCCTACTCAACAGTTTCCCATTTATTGCATATTCTCCTGAAAAGGAAATGCAAAATGGAGAATTTTTTATCTCTGGATCCTTAAGTCTGATAAAGTGTTTACTTGAGATTGCTTTGACAGCAGTTTTACGGTTCAATATTTGTTTAAATTTTTTCCTAAGTCTTGGAAATACATAAGATATGGGCATAGCATATGATTTTTAAAAATCCTAGTATAGATATATTGCCTGAATTTGACCCAGTAGTAAAATGATTATTTATTGTGATTCTGCGTTTTGACTCACTAATCAAATGATAGTGTCATCTCAATTTAAAAATCATTCATTAAAATATGCTACTGAATTTTTTGTCTTCTCTACAATATTTATGTTGTACAAGTTCACCCACAGAATGGTCGTCAAATACTGAATGGTCACAGAATACTCTGTGTGGAATTTTGATCAGGCTGTATATTGTTCTGTGAGGTATGCTTCCTCTAGCATCTCAGTACAACTGTGGGAATTATTCTCAGATTTCCTAATGAAGAGAAGACTTTATTAAAAAGAAAGAAGGAAATAAAGACCATATGGGTGCAATTTTATCCATAGTGTCTGATTTGGTACCTAATCCAAACTGTTAAGATTGTAGAAAAGTAGCTGTTTGAGTGGTCAAGAAGGAATTAAAATTATGCTTCCTCCAAATTTTAATATTTAAATAATATTTGAACAGAGACTGTGCTTACCAATTACACCTTCTCTCTCCCAGCTCCATCCATATAGGTTACTAATAGATAGTAAAGAGGAGTTTTCAGGAACCCAGATTTAGGAGAAGAGGTTGCCTCTGTGAAGCATTTTACTCTGTCAGTTACCAGCTTTCAGACCTTGAACAAATTATACAATATGAGATAGTAGCTGCTTCAGAGTTATTTTGACATTAACACATATTCAAAAATTTATGGGCTTGTGATTCTCTTCCTCAGGTAATCAGATTTAGGACAGGTATATCATTGATTTAATAAAACAAAGTACTTACACATAAAGTAGTACATAAAGAACTCCACGGGAACCTCCACAACTGTTCTTATGGTTAGGACTAACACTGCTTCCGGGTGATCGTGCTCATCCTGTGCAGTAACTCTCAGGGAGAAGTGACATTACCATAGAGCAAGGTAGGTGCCTGAGACTAGGGCAGGAAGTGGGAGGGGTCACCAGGCAGGGGAGAAGTGGAGAGTCAGGGATTATGGGACACCTGCCTTAGAGAATCAGCTTGTGCAATCAACTGTATCTGTAGTGAGAACCGTGCTTTGTAACCCTGCTCAGAGCCTTCTTATAACCTTTATGCTACACAGATTTTGTGCAATCAAGGAAACTGAAACCAGTTTATCCTTTAATGCTTTGAGCATTTCTTTTTTCTAGACACTAACTGAGCGCTTTCTATGAATCATCTAACTTAATTATCATGCCAGACTACAAGGTAAACAACAAGGTTACCAATGTCTGACTGATGACATCTATGTCATCATTATCTGTATCCAACTATGTTTAGGCACTGAGAGGATAAAACTTTACCCACTTGTATTTACAGTTATGCTATACAGTATCAAATAACATGGTTAGTGAATTTATTGTGACCTACCTCTAGATTGACAATAAAAGGAGAAATTTCTAACATTCATCTTAATATTTTACATGTGCAGATTTGATTACAAGCAGTTCTGTTTCATACCTCAGTGTTTTTCACCCTTTTGTCTGTCTACCTCAAATAACTGCATTACGGAAGCCCCTCATATATTTTGTTATAGCTGTCATGAACCTTATCTGTGCTCCTGAATTTTGTCCTTAGTTTCAGTTAATTGATCATAGAATCTTTCTTGTTTTTTCTTTTAAAGAGAATAAAACAAAAGAGGGCAGAACAGAGCAGATAGAACAGGAAACATAGGCAACACAGTACTTTACATTAACACAACTGGACATTAACAGTAGCTATCACAATATCTCTTTCTCTGCTATAGTTGAATATAGTTTCAAATACAATAATATCAAACATAACAAAATAGTATAAAACCATTCAAAGAGTGAAAGAATTACAGGGCTTTCTGAACCAAATAACATAAGATGATCAGTCGGTATTATAATATCTCATTTTCAATAGAAAAATTTTGTTTATACTATCACACATATTCAAATCCCAATAAGACACAATGTGATAGATAGAACCAATGGCAGTAGAAGAATAGAATCATGGTAGGACTTCTAAGACGGACGATATTAAATCAGCAATAGCTGTCATAATGTTTTGTTTTCTTCAAAACAGCTGTTCATATCATCACGCATGATATAGTCAAACAAAACAGAATAAAAACATTCCAACTGATGAATGAAAACATTGAAAGGCTTCAAAGCTATGAGATGGGGACTCATGCTTACCATAAAATCTTATATACTCTTATCAACTCTCATAATAGGGAGACTATACGGTATTTACACATGTGAGTTTGGTTTATTTTGCTTAAGAGAATGGTTTCAAGTAGTGTCCATTTATTATAAATATCTCAATTGGATCATTCTTTATAGCTGATTAGTAGTCCATTGTATAAAAATACCACAATTTTTTTATCCATTCATCAGTTGATGGGCACTTAGGTTGTTTCCAAGATCTGGCTATTACAAATTGTGCTGCTATAAACATGGGTGCACATATATTACTGTGGTATGATGTTTTCAGTTCTTCTGGGAATATGCCTAGAAGCAGAATCCACCATATCAATAGAGCCAAAAGGAAGAATCACATGATCATCTCTATAGATGCAGAAAAAGCTTTTGATAAGGTCCAACACTCATTCATGATAAGAACCTTACAGAGAATTGGAATAGAAGGTCTTTACCTCAATATGGTAAAGGCCATCTATGACCAACCAACAGCCAGCATCATATTAAATGGTCAGAAACTGAAAGCCTTTACCTTAAAATCAGGCCCAAGACAAGGATGTCCATTATCACCACTGCTATTCAACATACTACTGGAAATACTAGCCAGAGCAATAAGACAGGAAAGAGAAAAGTAGTAAAGATAGGAAAAGAGGAAGTTAAATTGTCATTATTTGCAGATGACATGATACTTTACATAGCAGACCCCCAAAACTCTATTGAAAGACTCCTAGATATAATAAATAAATTCAGCAAGGTATCTGGATACAAAGTCAATACTCAAAAATCAATAGCATTGCTATACACTAACAACATAGAACCTTTCTTGATGAGCTGAAACAGAATTGGTCTCTTCCATTTCTTTTATACCACAAATGAATAATACTTGCTTGGTATGTTGCCTCATCAACTGCACTGAACTTTTTTATTTGTTTGCTTGTTTATTAGTCCTTACATTTTCTCAGTAAGAATCATATTGCTTTTCTTCCTTTCTCCCCTAGTACTGTTTGGTACATGATAAAGACTTAAATGAAAAGAGGGAAGGAAAAATGAAACAGGAACAACTGACATTACAGAAAAATGATATGAATTAGTCAGTATTTAATAGACAAACAGGTGTAAGGCAAAATACACAAATATAAAAGAAGTTACAGAATTCTACACCCACAGAATAGGGTGTGGAAATGTGCAAAAGACCCATTGCAAACTGGGGGTCTGAAGGAGTCAGTTGAAGGCCTGGAGCTCTGCATAGTGTCTTGTATGAGACCATGTCAGGAGACTGAAGGGTCTGTTCCAAAAGCCAGAAGATGACATCCAAGATGAAAGCAAGTATCAGACCTACTCTGAAGAAGACAGAGGGATTCTTCCTTCTTCATTTCCCTTTTACAGCATGCTGGTGACAGTTCTCCTTAGGGTGGGTCTTCCACACCTAGATCTATGCTGAGCAAAGCCAATAGAGCATTATGTACTCAAGTTGACACACAATCAATCAACTATCACCATATAATTAAAGTTTACATGGAGAAATAAATGTAATCAGTTTCATTAAGTCATAATGAATCACATTTCGGCTTTTTCATTTTCAAAATATATAGTAAGTCAAACTGTCTGAAATTTGTAGAAACTCATTATAAGGGAAATTGTGATTTGTGGTGAATATATTAAATCAGAATATAGAATTTGTTTTAGTTATGAAACACCTCTAAATATTTTCAGGTTTCAATAACAGAAATCATATATTAATTATAGAGCATTCAAGTGATGCAGAAGAATGTAAAGCAAACTATGAAGCCCTCTTCCTTTCCCATTTCTCAAGCCCCTTCTGGAAAGTAAGACACTAATAATTATCTTTTTAGCCATTCTTTAAAGTATCTGTAAGTGTGTATTTTTCTGTGTACAAGATATATAATTTTTAAATATTTCTGATATGTAACAACTATATCCATCTTGGGGAATTGGCTCATATACATATCATATCACATTCTCATCATTTTGTAGTCTCCCTATCTTTGCTCCTGCTTCTTTCCTTTCCTATCTCCACAGTGTCTACTTCTCTAGAATTTATTCTTTAGTGAAATTTGTACCAGTCTTAATTTTTACTTTTAAATACTTATAATGTTTGAAATCTTTTCTATGGCGTATTTTATACATGCTTAATGTTTCTTATGTGTAGCTTATTGCTCTTAGCAGCATACCAAAAATCCAATGTATGGATGTACCAGAATTTATTTACTCATTCGTAGTATCCTCATTGGTAGTATCATTTACCCAATGTTTTCTTAATTTTGAGTGTGTTGCGGGTTGATCTCATGTATGTTAGGGAAGCATTCTACCACTACGCTACATCACCAACATGTGAATTTTCTCAAATTTCTGATATAAAATAATTCACTATCTAATGCAGATAGTATGTACTTAATGGAACACTTTAAAAGAGAATTTCTAGAAACCGAATTGTCCCAAAGAAGAGATAGATTTTAACTTCTGATAAATTTTTGCTAAACTGTCTTCTACCTAATATACATACCTAATATAAGTCCTGAAACTGTGTATTTCTGTTTCCTTTGTCAACAGTATTTACCAAATATATTTTGTGAAAAAAGAAACTCTTATTATAGTGAACTTGTGATTGTTCTATATACTAATTAAATATCTTTCCTCACCTCAAGCCACCTTTTTCTTGGATTTGTTGGATCTTTTAATGTACCTGGATTCTTTTTCCAATTGTTGTGCCTCAAAGTATCCTTGTTTTTTGACTTTGTGTTCTTGTTTGTTTAAAGAAAGCTTTTGATTCTTGTGTGGACAAATATGCCAGTTTTTTTCTGTAGGAATTCTCAGTGTTTGTCAAG
>PVJX010016199.1:0-40870 GCA_004027295.1 Dolichotis patagonum
CAACAAATGCCTCCAAAAAGCTCCCTGCCTCCAATTAGTACAGGGGGAATCAAAAGGGAGGAAATAATTGGTTACAAGCAAGATGGTTCTGAAAGGAAACTCAAGGAGGTAAAATAATCCTAAAAGTACTTGGCAAATTTAAAGACAAAAGAACTAATCACATTATGACTGCAATGAAGCAAATGATTAGCTAGTCTAGAGAAGATACTAATAAATAGCTGGTGAAACAGAGAGAGAGAGAGGAAGAGGGGGGAAGAAGGGAGGGAGGCAAGGAGAGAGAGAGAGAGAGAGAGAGAGAGAGAGAAAGAATGAATGCCCAGAATAGAAAAGAATGAGAGTTCAAAAAAAAGTCCCAAAGATAAATCCAGGAGATGAGAACATGAGAACCCATGGGTAGCAGAGGTGACCAGTGTGAAGACAGAGTCAGAAATAGAGGACAGGGCTGTGGCCAATGGTTCATTAGTGAGTGATTCCTTAAAACAGCAAGGAAACATGAAAAATGGATCCAGTGGCACCTAGATGGCTCAAATAGTAATTGGCATTAGGAAAAAATCAGAAGTTAGCAAAAAGAGCATAAAAAACCTTTTTATACAAGTAATAGTAGAAAAGTTTCCAGAAATGAATTTAACATACAGATAAGTGAAGCATATAGAATGCCAAGCAGTCATGATCAGAAAAAGCAAAGCAAAGCAAAACAAAGCAAAACAAAACAAAACAAAACAAAAACACTCCATACCATATAATAATTAAATTTAGCAGAAATACAATACCAGGACAGAATCATGAAGGTTACTAGAGAAAAGCAGCAGATCACCTATAAAGGAAAACATATTAAAACTACAACAGAGTTTTCAACACAAACATTAAAGGAAAAGAAAGCATGGAATTAAATGTTTCAATATGTAAAGAAAACAACTTTCAATCCAGACCATTTTATCTTGGAAAACTATCTTTCAAAATTCATGGAGAATAAGATAGTTTCATGATAAAGAAAACCTAAAGAAACCATTGACCACCAAACCCATCTTCAAAGTTCTTGAAATTATTCTGGATGGAGACAATCAAGTTAACAGTGTCAAAATGTCCAATAAAAGGAGTACATCAGTTAGGGCTAGCAATTAAGTATAAGGCAAATAAAACAGCAGCAAAAGGAAATTAACACAATCACAGGAATAGATCAATATCTATCAGTCATAACTATCAATGTAAGTAGAAGCAACTGACAATCAAAAGACACAGATCAGCAGAGTGTATCAGAAACAAAATCCAATGTATACTGTATACAAGAAACACACTTAACACAAAAAGAAATTCATAGATGACAATCAAAGGATGCAAAACAATATTCCAGGCCAAGGATTTAGCTCAGTGGCACAAGCAATTGCCTGGCAAGAACAAATTCGCAGGTTCTATCCCTGGTACAAAAAATAGAACAAAACAAAACCACCAATATTCCATATAATGGGAACCTGAAAACAAGCAGAAATAGCTGTCCTATTTCCTAACAAATTGAATTCCAAGTCAAAGTTGATTAGAAGATGCAAAGGACATTACATATTGGTCAATGGATCTATTCAACAGGAACAGAAATCAATCTTCATAAAACAAACTTCAATGGACATAAAATATCACATAAGCATCAATGTAATTATAGAAAGGTACCTTAATACACCAATATCACAAATAGATCAGTTAGACAAAAAAATCAACAAAAAATATGAAATGAACCAAACCAATAAATAAATAGACTCAACATACACAGTATATTCAGCATGTTCCACCCACCAACAACATAATTCACATTCTTTGCAGCCACATGTGGGACTTTCTCCAAAATAAATCACATACTAGTGAATTAAAGCATGCATAAGGAAATGCAAAATAATTTTATCATACATATGATAACAGTGCAAAGAAACTAGAAATCAATAGCAAAAGAAGCCATAGGCTTTCTGCAAGCATATGGAAATCAATCAGCAGACTTGAAAAATCAATAAGTCACAAAAATTAAGGAATAAATAAGACAGTTCCCATAATTAAATGATCATGCTAATGTGATACAGCAGAACTTAAGGGATGCAGTGAAAGCAATGCCACAGGGAAGTTTATAACGGTCAATGCCCATGTCGGAAAAAGCGTAAGCCTCAATAAATAACTTAATGATGCATCTCAAGATCTTAGAAAAGCAAAAACAATCCAAACCCAGTGCTTATATGAGGAAGAAAATAATAAAAATCAAAGCAGAAATTAATGAGAGGGGAATAAAAAAATACAAAGAATCAATGAATCAAAGAGCTGGTTCTTTGAAAAAATAAATAAAATAGACAAATATTTTATAGTCTTACCCAAAGAGGAAAAAAAGTAAAAAATTAATGAAATTAAAAACATAAATGGTGAAACAACAATGGACACTGCTGAAATTCAGAAAATTATTAAATTTCTTCATATACATACATAGGTACAGAGGTACATAGGTACCTATGTTCTAAATTTCTGCAAGATCATTATAGTTTCATCCTTTTTGATTCTGATTTCATAGATTTGTATCTTTTCTTTCCTTATTTTCATGTTTGGCTAAGATTTTGTCTATTTTAATCTTCCAAAGAAACCCCTCTTCAATTCATTGACTTTTTGCACTGTTTTGATAGTTTCAGTTGTATTAATTTCTGCTTTGACCTTTATGATTTCCTCCCTCCTACCAGCTTCTAATTCAGATTCTTCTTCCTTTTCTAGAAGCTTGAGATTCATTCTTACGTTAGTGAATTGTTTGCTCTGTTTCTTTAATGTAGGAATTCACTGCTGTAAAATTCCCTCATAAGAGTGGCTTTATTGTGTCTCATAGGTTCTGTACGTTGCACTGTCACAAAATTTAATTGAAGAAATTATCTTGTTTCTTTATTTATTTTTCTGTGACTTATTGATTATGCAAGTGGGTATTATTTAATTTCCATGTCTCTACATAGTTCCTGTGGTTTCTTTTGCCATTGGTTTCCAATTTTACTGAACTGTGATCTAATAATATGCATGGGACAATTTCAGTTTCTTTACATTCACTTAAGCATGCACTCTGAGCATGTTTTCTGTTCTGGAGACTGTCCCATGTGCTGTTGAGAAGGATGTGTATTTTCTAGTTGTTGGATGGTATACTTTGTGGATAACTATTAATTTCATTTCTTCCAAAGTTGGGCTCAATTCCAATATTTATTTTTCTCTAGTTGATCTGTTCATTTGTGACAGTGGCTTGTTAAGGTCACCATTAGTATTACTGTATTAGTAGTGTATTAGTACTGTATTAGTACACTAGTACTAATAACTAGTATACTATACTATACTATACTATATAGTATACTAAATAGTACACTATAACTAGTATATTAGTACAGTATACTGTATAGTACTGTATTAGTACTTATCTGATGTTTTAAATATCCTTTATTTTTGTTTTATGTAGTTCATATGCCAGTATTTTGTGCACATATATTTATTATTGTTATCTCTTCCTGTTGAAGAGATTCCTTTAACTATTCATTTAACTAGAATATAGGACCTTCTTAGTTTTTCAAGTCCATCTTGGCTTGAAATCCACTTTGTCTGTGGTTAGAATAGCTACCCCTGCTTTTTTGGGTTCCTGTTGCATGGAGTATTGTTCTCCATCCCTTGACTTTTAGTCTATGAATTTCATTTTTAGTTAAATGTGTTTATTGAATGCAGCATATTGCGGAATCTTGTTTCTTGGTTCATTCTGTCAATATGTTTCTTTTGATTGGTGAATTGAGACCTCTCACATTGATAGTTATAACTGATAGGTATTGGCTTATCCTTTTCATTATATTATTTTCATTTTGTTGGTTCCTTTTCTTTCCCTTCTACTTAATTGCTTACTTTGTATGGATAATTCATTCTATTGAGATTTTTTTTTTAAATTGTTATCTTCTTGGTCATTTTCTAACATTTTTAAAGAATATTTTGGAGGACTGGTTTGGTGGTCATGAATTCCTTCTAATGCTTTTTATCACAATGTATCTTATTTCTTCATCAATTTTGAAAGATAATTTTGTGGGGTATATCGATCTGGGTTAGAGGTTGTTTTCTTTGGGGACTTGAAACATATCACTCAAAGCCTCCTTGATTTTAGTTTGTTTTGAGAAGTGTGCTGTAATTCAGATAGGCTTTTCATTATAGGTGATCTGTTTCTTTAATTGATTTTAAGATTTTGTTCTTATGTTGAATTTTTGGACTCCTGATTATTTTATTCTGTGATGTAGGTTTTTCTTAATCATGAATATTTGGAGTTCTACATGCTTTACTTATCTATATGTTGAATTCTTTTCCCATACTTGAAAAGTGTTCTTCTGATTAATTCTGTAAACAGGTTCTTTATGACCTTTGGCCTCTCTTCTGATTTTTTACTGGCTGCAATTAAACTGAGCTTAGTTTTCTTTGCATCATCTGCCAGCTGCTGGGTTATCTTTTTCATATGTTCCGTTGCTGTTTTTAAAGAATCTGTCATTTATTGATCTCCACCCAGAACGTTGTCTTCTAGAGTTCATATTCTGCCCTCACACTGCCTGTTTCTGGGGCACATACTTTCAGGAAAATTTTTAACCTGGATTTCTGACTGATACTGTCTTGTGGAATCCAATTCTTTTCTGTGTTTGGCATTCATGTTTTTCATGTCTTTTTTAAAAAAATCCTCTAATTTTAAACTTTGTTTCTATTCTAGGCTCACTAATCATTGCTATTATTATGAGCATCACCTCTCTAATTATATTTTACCCCTTTTACACTGAAACAGTATGCAGCTACAGTAAGATGCAGCTAACTGCCTTTAGATTTGTAAAGGTAAATGGCACAGGCATGGAAACGAGTAAAAAGAAGTAAGATAAAGTAAACAGACCGTGAAAAATTAAGCAGCAGAAGATTTGAAGAAAGTTGTATTGGTGTAACACATCCTATTCAGGAGTAAAGGGAAATTAGTAGCGTTAGATAACAGTAACAGAAAAAGCCAACTAGGAAAAGGCTAAGTAAGTAAGAAGAAATACTGAGGGAACAAGTTAAAGACAGCAAGAAAAGGAGAGAGAGAAATGTAGGACTTATTCACCAAAGTAAAATAAAATCATATTAATAAAATGGGGAACAACAAAATGGATGGCATAACTCCAAAGACCACCAAAAGAAAAAATAGCAAAAATTAAAAACTTACACGCAAAAAACTGAGTTAAATGGTGGGGGGAGATTCTACATATTCCCCTAAGAGTGTTTTCTTACAGCGCTGCAGTCTTTGATACTCCACTCACACTCCTTTCCGCCCCTCTTTATCACCTACAACTTTCCTTGGAGGCTTCTCAGCGCAACAGGGACCCGTCTCCCTGGTGCTGGCAACTCTCCAAGCCGTGGCATCGGCCCAGGAAAGGTGTGGGGTGCTGGATTCTGAAACTGCTGCATGGATTCTTGCTGTTTGGAGACCTGAGCTGGGCACCTCATGCATATTCCCATGTCCATGGGACCAGCTCCAGGTACCTGGTGGAGGCTCATTTCACCTCAGGGTGCCCAGAGGGACCCAGTTGTCCCTAGCACTAATGTGGGGAGGCTCTGGAGCTCCATAGGGCACTGGGTATTGTCTCATGGGCATTCAGAGAACAGGAAATGTCAGCAGACCTGTAGCTCTTGCTGCTAACCAGGCGGAGGACTGGCCTGCTCTGCTAGGGAGGGGCTCCGACTCTGTTGCCCCTAGAATGAGGGGCAGTGCACCTAACCCTGAAGGGGCATCGACACAGCCAGCTGCACCCGGAGGAGCTTCACATGAGGTGGGAGCTTCCTGTAAACACCCCGGGTGCCCGAGCCTAGCAGCAGATGGCAGACAGAGCATCTGGTTGGTCGAAGAGGAGGCAGGAGCCTTGGGAGTCGGGTGTGGCCTTGAATCAGGCCAGCATTAGCACCGTGTGCTGGGTGAATGTCCTGCTTGGTGAGGGACAGCCTTGTGGCACTTGGTGGTGACTCGGGGTGCCCATGGCCCAACAGTGATGACTCTGGACACAGGCAGTATTCACTTGTTTGTCTTCTCAGAGTCTGGTGTACAGTGGGGAGGGAGGAAGCCTCTCCTAGCCCCGATCTCTTGTCCCCAGTGTATGCTGTGAAAATGCTGACGAACGGCAACCTGCTCAGTGTTTGCAGAGAGGTCGGGGGACTAAGGGACTCAGGTGCTGTCCCCTCCTGCTGTAAGATGAGAGTCTGTTGTCGGGCCCATCCTGCTATGGGCGAGGTTCTCAGAGGGACTGCCCCAGGGATGTGCCAGAGTGGGGCCCAGAGACAGGCCCTGGCCAGCAGCCTCCCCTTTTTGTAACTTCTATGCATATGCTTTGTTTGACTGGTGAGTATCTTCTTTTAAATTGATTCTTCGTATCAACAGGTATATCCCTCCTCTGCGTAGGGTACCTGCGTTTCCAGCAGATCTTCCCTCTCTCTGACATGGTGTCTCTCTCTGCTTAGGCATGCTGGGTCTCCACAGGAGCAAGAACTTGCAGAAAATCCATTTCTATAGCCAAAGATAAATGTTTGTATTCTACATAGAAGGGAAAACATCCATGTCTTTAATAGTATTGTAAATAACATATTGTAAGTCAAGGATGATTAATAAATACTTCGTAATATAAAGTACGAGAAAAGAATGTAGTGGTTCACCCAATTCCTTAGATCTCAAGACGGTTTTTGAATTTGATCTTTACAACATTCTAGTAATTATTTTCTGTTTATTTTCTTTTTTCTTTCCTTTTGAGCAACAGAAAACAAGACTGATGATGAGAATTACCACACACAACATCTTGTTGTTGTTAGATTTCAGAGTTATAAATAAGTAAAAGGTGGAACAATGCCATGTCAAATGTCTCCCCAGATAAATCTAAGGCTTTCCACTGAACTTTGTTCTCAGAAAATCATCACCATATCTCACTATAGAAATATTTCCATGTGTAATTAATTTAAATATAACATAAAAGAGGCAGACTCAAGATGAAAAAGACAATAATCTCCCATTCAAACATGTTCAACCACAAACCAAAGGCATACTTTGGATTTTGTTCTCATTGTGATGATCACAGGATTAATCTTATTGCGGTTAACTTGGGCCATTTTCAATGCCTGGGGAGACATGATGTACATTGTAGAATAATGCAATAAAATAATTGGACATATTTCCCTTGTCCCTGAGCGTATTTATACTTGCACACAAAGTCGCATTAAGAAGGGCTGGCGAGGCCGCAGGTCAGCTGTGAGCGATTACCAGGACAGGGCTGGCGGCTCCGCTGCTCACGCTCCCAGGAGCAGGCTGGGTGTTCCGGTGGGAGAAGCCGGGTAGCTCATGGGGAGAAAGTCTGTTAGACTTAAAAGTAAAACAACTGCAGAACAAAACAAGCTAACATCTAATCCTTTGCCAGCAGAAGTTTTTAAGGAATGCACCAAATTAGTGACAGATTCAGTCTTTCTTCTGAGTCTAGAGTCAGGAAATGAATCCAGCTGTGGTCGTTGTACTGGACCTCAGAAAAATGAAGTTGGTTGCTTACATTTGTTTTGACCTCAAATATGAGAAAATCAATTCAAATCCTTGTTATTTCAATTCAGAAAACTCAGCTAAGTGAAATGAAATATTACAATCAGGATGAGGCAAATACAGTATGATTCCACAAAGTCTGGAATTAGGAGCCTCGAATCAGATGATTTTTAAGACAACATTGGAAATGTGAAGCACATACAAATCTGAAGTAGGGGCTTTCTATTTAGTCAGAAGGCAGAAAGTTCCCAATAATACTCTTAAATAGGACTTCCTTTCCATCACAAATAGACCCTGAAGTAGGATTCATCTCCACTCCACCTACCTCTGGTAAACAGGCTGGGGCTAATTTTGCTTCCCATCAAAGGTGGCCATAAGAGTTTTCATCAAGAGTGAAAAGGGAAACATTGGTTTGGAGGGAAAGTTAGAGATCAGAGTCTGAATTGTTCAGTGCTGGTTTCACATAGCATCAAATATTAGGTCTGACTCGTACTTCCTCATGCAGCAAGGGTATTTTGGAAATGTCATTTTACTTCTTTTAGAAGCGGTTTTTCATAGCAAGAAAATGAAAATGGCATCCTTATTTGATGCAATGGAAACCATTTTGTGAACTCATATTCAGAAGAGGCACTATTTTAAAGCCAATGTCCTTTCTTACAGATAATTAGGGAAACCACATAGGAAAAATAATAACTAATATGCAAACTATGTAGCATTTCTTCTTACACATCTGAGTTGAAAGTGTATTTACTGCCTTTTGGAATACTTACTGTTTGATGAATGTCACTGGTTTGTTTCCTACCAGTAATATAGCCTATGGTTTATATGTAAGGCAAGTAGTAGACACTTTAGCAAAGAAAACTGAGGTATAGTGGCTTAACCTAGTAGAATATTACAGTCTTTCTTTTCAGAATTATTACATTTGTGATACATAAGGAATATAAAACTTATTTCTTGCACTTGCAAAGTAGGTATTAACAATTCATGGATTGGTCTCCCGCTGGTAACCCAAGGAGCTCTTTTCTTCCATATCAGCTTCAACACATGACTTACTGCTTCGCTATCCACGACACCATAGGAAAGAGAGAGAACACAGAGGCAAGCAAAGGAGGGTGTCTATGAAGTAAGCATAGGATGTTTTTAGAGCCGGCCCTAGGAGAGATACATGTAATTTTTGCTCAATTCCACACATTAGGATAGGGGCACAGCTGTACTTGTTTGCAACAAAGGCTGGAGGATGCAGCTGATTTCTGTGCCTGAGGAAAAGATGAAGAAAGATGGCACCAGTGGACAGCAGGACACCTCGGACCCGCTGAACTGTAGGATTGACGTGACAATGCCAAGTGTCTGGACTTGTTGACTGTTTTGATTAAAATGTTAGTTCACGAGAATGGAAAGTTCAGGTTTTTCACAAATCCCCAGAGGACAATCAGATGTCCTGTGTTCAACAGCAGGGGACATGCGTGTGTGTTTGAGAGGCCCAGGCAATGGGAGGTCCCAGTTCAGATGCCATCTTTCCTCTTGGTCTCCTCAGAGGGGCTGGCTGAATCATCTTGGCTCTGTGTGGGCAGGGACTGTGCTGATCTGCAGCTGTCAATGCAGAAATGCTTTCATGGCCCCCGTAACTCGTCCTGGCCTGCGACACTCTCTGGGAAATTGCTGCTCCAACACTGTGGTGCAGCAGAAAAGGGTCTGCCAGAAGAGCTCTGCTCTTTCTGGTTGCCCTTTCGTGGTGAACTTCCCCACTTCTTTCATGGAAAATGTGAGCCATACAACCACTTAGGCGCCAACAGGAACACCACGTCTAACTTTTAGGGAAGAGAGATTTCATGGTCAAGGGGTAGACCTCAGAAAATAAGACTTGTTGAGGAATAAATAATTTTGTGGTTCTAAAGGTATGTTCAGCCAGGGACTCATAATATTAGAGGACCATGAACTGAGGGAAATTGACCCATTAGCTTAGTGGTGGTATGAAAGAAACGCGACCGCGGAATTGTAAGTACCTCCCACTACCATAGAATTGCATTTCAACCAAGACTTTATAAATACACCCAACAATGTCAAGTATGGCTTGTTAGTTACAGATTCCCACACAGTTTAATTCCTTGCAACTTGTTGTTTTGTTTACCTAGCGAAACCCCACACAAAAGCCAGAGAATAATTCTGTGCCCTGGGAACATTTCAAATTCAATTCATTACTCAGGCTTGTAAATGACCTTCAGTTGGCAGCAGTTCTTAAACTTTAATGAAAATTAAAGTCAACAAAAAACATGGTAAAATTCCAGAATTCTGACTCTCTGTCCCCCGGAAGTTCTAAATTCATACATACAGGGAGAGGTTAGGAATCTTAATTTAAAATCAAGGTTACATTCAAGAGTTCTGGTGTAGCTAGTCCTTACACTTTAGGAAGTATAAATGTAATGATTTAATGTGAATTGCTTACATTTGTGCAAAAGTATTCACAAAGTATTTTCACTAAGTGTTGAACTGGTAAGGATTGCGTGATTATCACTGTTAAGTGAATATTTTTCCGTTTATTAAAGTCAGTGAGTTGGCAAATATGTGATGAGTTTGAATCAAGTAGGTAAAATAACTTGGGCAATGTAAGAGACATTCTGACCTAATCTCAACTATTTGGCACCTACTTTGTTTCACGTACTGAGCCAGGCATGTTGTTTTCATTACAGCTAAATTACACCTCAGTCCTGAGAAGTCAGTGTCATTCACTTGCTTTTATCGTTGTGGATATTGCAACGAAAAGAGGTTAACTAACTCACTAAAGTTAGCTAGCTAGTCTTTTGCAGAGTCCAAATTTGGAACCACTGCTCTTTCATTTGCTGTAGACAAACCAGAGCTTCGGCTTGGAAAATGGTAGGTTGAAAGGAAGTGAGAGCAAGAGATGTGTGCAGAAGCCAAGAAGACTGCAGGGGTAGGGAGAAGGAGCGTGAGCAGGAGGAGGGGGCACTGGGGCGAGAGAGGAAGTGGTCTGCCCTGCCATCCTGGGGGGTGAGCTCAGCTCATCACAGGAGAATGTTCCAAGGCGACTCTCAGGATCTGAGTCCTCTTCCTGTCACCACGAATAAGAGGAAGAACAAGACACCTACAAAGTGTAGGTTGCATCTATTTTATAGATGAGAAATCTGGGGATTCATTTACGATATTAACTGATGTCAGGTATGGTGCGATCTTGTAACCCAAAAGCAGACGATGACAAGTTCAATGCCATTGTGCGCAATTTAACAAGACCCTGTGTCAAAATAAAAATAACAAATAAAATGATAAATAAATGCAAAATAAAAAGTAAAAAAAAGTCAGGATATAGCTAAGTGAATAGGGCCACTGAATTTGATACACTCGTACGGGCAAGTGCACACACACACACACACACACACACACACATAGATATTTAAGAAAAATGCAGTCCCAAATCAGTGACCTTCTAATCTTGTAATTTGTGCAATGTTAGCAAAAAAGACTACAGGCCATCCTATCTAAGCATTTGTCTTTGTGTCCAAGTTGGAGGAAGTCTCTTAGGGACTATGGCTACATAGCACTAAGGATGTAGGATTAAACTCTAAATCAAGAAAATCAGCTTGTTGAAATTGTACCTTATTTATGTAAATTTATAATAGAGCCATAAAGCTGGCATTTACTCTAGTTTATAAGGAGGTAAGAAAGAAGATCACATCCTGAAATGGTTACTTTCTCAAGGTAGGTTGATGTGTGAATGGTTTCCCCATGTTAAAAACTCAAACCCCAGGAATCTTCAAAAGTCCAATGTACAAAGTCAATACTCAAAAATTGATAGCATTCCTATACACTAACAACAAAAATACCGAAAGAGAGGTAAGAGAAGCCATACCCTTCATACTAGCATCCAAAAAAATGAAATACTTAGGAATTAATCTCACGAAAGAAGTAAAGGAGCTATACAAGGAAAATTATAATACCCTGAAAAAAGAAATCGAAGAGGACCTCAGAAAATGGAAAGACATCCCGTGTTCATGGATAGGAAGAACAAACATTGTGAAACTGGCCATTCTCACAAAATTACTATACAATCCAATCCCAATCAAAATACCACTAACATACCACATAGATCTAGATAAATCATTCCTAAAATTCATCTGGAACCAGAAGAGACCTAGAATAGCAAAGGCGATTCTAAGCAGCAAAGGAAAGGCAGGAGGCATCACAAACCCTGATCTGAAATTATACTACAAAGCTACAGTAATAAAATCAACATGGTACTGGAATAAAAGTCCAATGTAGAGCAGTTTTGGCTTGCATGCCATTTTGATTTGTCTATATCCACTTTTCTACTTTGACTTTTAAAAACCCCAAACTGATCTGAAGAGGATCTCTGAAGGCAAGATTAAATGTGATTTTCTCCTTGCACATTCTGATTTCTCTATAGTTAGTAATATTAGTAGACAAAGAAAATAATTTTTGATGAATAGGTATAGTTAGTTTTCAAATTCTGAACAAGAGTGACTCATTGGCAAATATGCTGGTTGTAGATTAGACCAAATTTTCAGATGAAGGTGACCATTTAAATTCTATGTGGAGTGGAGGTTGTTCACAAAGACCTTGGTACCTTCATATAGTGGAGCTTCAGCACAAATAAGAGAAACAAAAATTTGCTATCCTATTTTTTTCTGCTATGTGATGTCTGAGGCAGGAGAAAGAAGGGGTTTCCTTAACTCTAGTTGAATTTTTTTAAAAGAAATCGCACTGACACACAAGGAATCGCACAAGTTTAATATATAAAATTTAGCATGTTTTTCTTTAAACTATATTAAATTCTAACCAAAAAATTGAATTTAGCCAAAGCTATCCTTATATCCTTTGAGTACTCCTTATAATATGAGCATTGTAAAATATGGTGACTTGTGGGTGAAAGAGGTACATAGAAACTAAACTCAAAGAAATTACCATTATTGGTGATCATACTTGTCTAGGGAAAAATATTTTAAATTCTGAAATGTTGCTGTACATAAATATTTCAACAGGCCTTGTTTGTGAGGGAAACAGTGCCTACCTACAATTTAAGCACATGGGCTATTGTCTTTATACATCAGGTTTTCCCTTTCTGAATGTTGTTTGCACCTTCATATTAACTATATCAACCTCCCGATAAAGTCAAATAACCTGGCGTCCTACAAAATCATCTCATCAAAGGTAGGGCATTTGGAGATGATGTGATTTGCCAGGAACAGACTTTAGGAAGTGCTTCATTTCACGTCTGATGAGATCTGATCAGAGCTAACAGCTAAGTTATAGTTATCAATGTGAAGATGAGACTTCTATTTCTCTGCTTGCACCGTTATTCTTCTGAGTTTTGCTGCCTTCCTACTTTAGTCTCTAGGCTAACTTCTGCCTGAAGACCTCCTCTTTCTCTAACCCAAGATATAAAAGAGCAACTCATGGTGAATTACTCTAGGCAGAATTACAGTAGGACTCTTCTCTGTGAAGTCTACTCTGCATTATATCTGTTGGGGGCAAGGAGAAAGTTGCAGGGTTTGATTGAAAAATAAAAGTTTGGTTGAGAAGCAGCACAGGAGACCAGGCAGGCGCCACCACTGATCACTGAGGCCCTCCAGTGTTCCTCTTAGGAACATTGCTGACGTTATTGCCTTAGCCAAGGCACTCACACACTCATGCTGTCTGTGACAGGCAGTTACAACTTTCAACGGAGAGAACCTCTTGTTGAATTAGAATCTGTCTCCAGATTCAAAACGCATAATCCTGAGTGGGGAATGAGTATTTCTTTCCCAAGTCATGCTCACTTTTCTCCTTTGGCTGTTTTATTCTCACCTTTACTTCTAGGCCTGAAGCCTTTGGTGTGTTCATTGCTGATTGAACTATTTGTTAACTGTAAGTCAAGCTAGCAGCTCAGGAGGGAAAATGGAGAAGTCTATGCTGCTCTATTTCATTCATTTCCACTTCTCAGCATCATAAAATGAATGAAAGCACATGCGAGGGAAATTAGAGTCGAGGGCTGGTAAGGCAAAGGGGCAGGAGAGGTCCACTGCACCTGTGTGATTCCAAACATTCACATCAGCAAAGGGAAAAAAGAGAGTGGAGAACATAATGGTCTCCAGCTGGAGAGAGGCCGTGTTTCAGAGGGAGGGAAAATCTGCCCCTTGCCTGGCCACACTTCCTTCTAGTTCCAGCGGCCTGAGCATCTCAGCACTTGAGAGGGATTCTGGGGTTTGCCGATGTGCTTTCCATGCACTGTGGTGCTTAGATGCTAACCAACTACATTGCTGTGTTCTCTGTCAGAGAGCCTGGGGTTGATTTCAGTTCTGTGAGGAAACAGTCGCAGCTGCAGCAGCAGCGATATCCAAGAGGACCCCAGGAACAGACTGTACTGGGTATGGCGCACACGCGTGTTATATTTTAGGGTAAACGGATAATGGCAAAGAGATTTTTCAGTGGTAATTTTATTATTTTTTTATTTTTCATACACACTAACTTTAAAACCTAACCTCTTCTAATTTGAAATATGGTCTTGTTTCTCCATTTGTTAGAGGACTTTTGGCAAATCATTTCAGATCTTTAAGCTACATTTTCTTTACCTGAAATCATCACAACTGGAAATAATGAAGCTTTTTTTTTTTTTGGTAAATTTCTCAGGGTTATTTGAATGTCCAATGAAATGAAATAATTGTGGGAAGTTTTTAACTAAACATCTAAGGTACATAAAACAATTTCTAAAACATGGGTGTCTCTTTGAAATTGCCTAGTCCTATGAGTTAAAAATTTAGGATGTAAACTAATTCTTAGAAATGTTTATGTCACTATTTATAAGTTTAGTCACAATATGTATAAGCATATACGTGTATGCATATATATTTGAATGAACAATGGCTTAAAATGACTTCAGAAACCGATTAAAGTTTGGGTTAATTTCACTTGTCTGTGTAAGTTTTCATACCCCCACTGCAAGCTGGGGTCGGAATAGCCACTGGGCAGTTGTATCCTCTGTGGCGTGTGCTTGCGTGCGTGCCTATGCGTGTGCGTATGCGTGTGCGTGCGTGCATGTACACGGTCAAGGCCGCTCACAGCTCTTGCTCTGACTGTACAGTCCTGAGATCTTGGCGTGTACTCTTTTTTCCTCTTCATAAACAATATGAAGAAGCTGACGGGTCTGAAAGGGGCTTGTGTGAAAAGATAATTAAGAGCTTTAGAGAGTGTCAAGAGTCAATGCTCAGCGCTGTCAGCGCTCCCGAGTGGCACAGGCTATAATTAGATGGCGTGGAGGTGGAAGGCGTGCTTGGCAGTTGATTCCCGCGTGATCCCCAAGGGAAAAGCAAAGATAGGTCTCCATGCGCCATCAGGCAACCTGGGGAACAGATGTGCGCAGTTAGTCCTCTCAAGGGTCCGCTCTGCCTTCCCAGCATGCATCTTTTGCTGAAGAGCTCTCTTGTGTTTTGACTGGACCTGAGTGGGCCATGTGGTCTGCGGTGATCGTCCCCCCATCCCTGAGGATCTGGGCAGCAGTGTGGCCCAGCTCTGGGAAATAGAGGTGTTTCTCCACTGTGTGTGGGCATAGTCCCTCCATGCTCCTGTGCTGACCTTGGACTCCAGGAAATCCAAACTGGCATAAGGCAGAGCTAGCTGATCTCTGATAGAAGAACATTTTCCAGAACACTGTGGGGAAGTTCAAAAGAGTTCCCTGCTCCATCCTCAAGTGGATGTGGAAAGACCCGGCACATATGGGACTAGAATTGTCTTCCTTAAACACCGAAAAGGTTAGGGGAACAGCTACCTATGTGAGGTTCAAATATATTTTTAAACTCTTAATTAAAACATATAAGAAAATCTGGCAGTATTCCTATTTTCTTCACCATTTTATTCATAGTGTTCCTCACTCTTCATATATAATCGTAATTATATGTTATACTCATGGAGTAATGCCTCGGTTTACAAACTCTTCTATTTGCAAACAATTTGGTTCACAAACAAAAGCTTTGGGCGAAGTTTCACTTCCATCTGCAAACTCCACATTGGTAGGCAAACATGACCATGGCTGTCTTCCCACACAAACACATCTTTCCCCAAATCATAAAACAAATCAAGTTCATAAACTGAGGTACCACTACGTATATAATGCAAGTTATGTATACGTAAAATTTGTTTCATAGATGTTCGTGCCTCAGAGCTTGTTTTTGGTACTTTTAGCATATGCAGCCTGTTAATTTTTTCTCCTAATTCTGTAGTGTGTTTTTCAGTTGTGCACCAAATAAACCTTGATATTTTTGTCAAAACCCCACTTTCACTGATTCCAAAAGATTTTCCATATTATTAAACCTAATTAAAAGTTCCTAAGTAAAAGCCACTGGTCAAAAATTGATCTTAAAATTTTATATATATATATATATATATATATATATATATATATATATAAGCTGGAAAACAATATCTAATTAGAAAAGGTGCAATTTCATCTGACACTTAAATAAAATATGTGAATTCATAATGACATAAATTAAGTAAAAGCAAAGTTAGTGAACGGGTGACACAAGTTGGCTTGAAATAAACCTGTACGCCCTTAAAACATAACTATTTTTAAAATGATTGAAAATTTATTTCTTGCCTCCAAGAAATCTGACTGTGATCAGAGAATAATCCCACACAGACTTCTGACTTTTAACATTTTCTTTACATCTTTTTGGAATAAGAAGTTATGAAATGTTACAGATGCAGCTGAAGCCCTCGTCAGCCTCATCCCCTTCACTCATCCCAAAGGCAACTGCTTTCCTAAATGCTAAGCGATTTACGTGCATTGCCCCAATAGCAAAGCCAGTTCCAATGGGGTGCTTTGGGCCAAGACCTTCCAGCCTTCCAGCGGCAGCCCCGAGAAGCCCCCTCCTTCCCTACAACGCTGAGCAGCAAGCTAGCTCAGACCCTCGTCATATCTTTAGAAAAAGGCTCCTATTGCACCCCGAATTGTGTTCTTAAACTCAGTCTCACACAAGTCTCCATCTCCATTCCATTTTCCACGCTTTTCCCACACTGACGTCCCCTCCTCAGAACTTTCTCATGCCTTTGATGCTTATGAGTACTCCACGACCTCCTGTACCAATCAATCGGCATTGACAGTGTCTAATCATTAATGTGCACACTGCAGCCTTCCACCCTCCAGGCTAAACTGTTTCAGGCTCGTTGTCACTGTCTTTTATTTCTATAGTCAGTGTCCTTCTTGGACACTGCTGGGTCTCAGTTTTGCCCTAGTGTTTCATAGCTCTTCGCCTTTGATATACATATTACCAAAAATCTTCAAATCATACCATCTCATCTTGATGAAATCCTGTTCAGTAGCGGTCTTTATTTACCCAGAACTTTTTAACACCCTGTAGACAGATTCAGAACCTACATAATATTTAATCTGTGATACTTACCATTGATACATATATCTAATTCCTTTTCAAACTCTAAGCCTCCTCAAGTCATGAAAAATATATCTCATTTCCATTTGGATACCCCAGCTCACTACCATAAATGCGGTAGACATTCACCTAATACAATAGAAGGTAAGAAAAGACTCTGTTACTTATCCCTCTGCTCTCCCAGTTAGAACAGCACTTAACATAGAAGAAGTGCCAATAATTATCTTTTAATTTGCCAGAGGTTGGTAAAATATGGTCTGTGACCAGGTCCAGCTTAATATTTGTTTTTAAGACTATTTACTGAAATTCAGTCAGTATGTTTTTGCTGGGGCTGCTTTCTTTACAACAGGGGTATTTACTAGTATAAAGGTAAATATTTGACACTCAGCCCTTTCCCCAAAAGGTTTTCTCATGTATTGAATGGTAAAGGGGTACATAGCAGGGTGGTGCAAGGTCAGAGAGTAGAATAAAATATTTCTAAATATATCAAATTTAGTTGCCACTTATATTTGCCACTTTAGGAGATTGTCCAGCACTAATGTCTATCCATGTGAATATAAACACATATTCCTAGGTCGCCAGCTTGTCTGTGCTTGATGAATGACCACCAGAGATTTACCTACCCATGCGTGCCCATCCGTGTGTATGTACTTGTATGTACACACATATTCACGCAAAGGTATATAACATACAAAATACACTTCAGGAAAAGAAAATCTTGTATAAATATTTTAATACTGTATTTGTTGAGACTTCATAGATTAATACAAGTTACCTTTGGCCTCTACAATTACGTGAGGTGCTCAAGGTGGTGACCAACTGCTCCCAGACATTTATTATTTTCTTTTCCTGAAGTGTGTACCCATGTTTTGGTGGACTCTGTATACACTTGCTAATCACAGACTTCAATTTGGAAAGTGTTTAGAAGTACACAAAAAGGATCACTCCCTAATCATACAATTCAGTCTTTTAAAAACATAGAGCTAGGCTTCCTGTGCCCCTACCCCCTTTCACCCCACCCCATCCTGCTCTGCTGCTGTGGCCCCCACTGACACTGTCCCTCCCCCCCAGCACCTCTGCGGCCTGTGCATCACCCAGGCTGGGGCACAGGCCTGGCAGACTGCCACAGCTGAGAAGGGGTGCGGTGGGCGGTGGTGGTGTGGGCCAGGCCTGGGAGGGGACAGAGATGGGGACACAGGATGAGGTGAACACCCCATTAACTCTGCCTGGCTTCCTCCTGGCCCCCAGATCATAGCTCTCTTCCTGGAGCAGCCAGGAGCCAGGGCCTGTTGGACAGCTTCCTCCCGGCCTGTCTGGCCATGTGGTCACCAAGACTGGCAGAGCCAGAACCTGAGACAGAGGTGGACAGTTTCAGGTGGACACATCTGGACAGACAGGAGGGGCATTCCACGGTGACCAACACCACCTGTGAGCCGGCCTGAGACAGAATGCGGTCCAGGCAGGAAGCTGGAAGCAGGAGGCGGACACAGGCCTGCATCCCAGGTGGGGTCCCAGGCTAAGCCACGTCAGTTCCTGAGTTCCTGGCAGCCAAGGACAGGGCATCTGTGCGGCACCCCCACGGAGCCCAAAAGCCAGGGCCCTCGACTCTGTCCGAGATACTTGCTAAGGCCTGGCGCCATTGGAAGCTCCCTGCCATGACCGGGGAGGAAATGGAGCGCCCTGCCCAGGAGCACCATGTCAGCGGGCCAGGGCACTGCTGCTTCAGAATCTCTGCTTTGACCACGGGGCAGTGTCCGCAGTGAACAGGGCTGGCCAGCCTGTCCAAGAGTGTGACGCCCAGTGTACACCGCAGATCATAAACTCTACAGCAGCCTAACCTGATCTGGAAAGAAACTTTTATACTGGAACACGCAGATTGCATGTGGGTTTCAGAGTTTGCACTCGGGGATAAACAGAAGCTGTCATGAAAGAACATAGTGAGTCCCAAAGGTCACTTCAAAGAACGAGGAGAGTGCGCCTGGCTGGGAGTAGGTATTCGACTGTGCTCACTTGATTCTGTATATCAGAGCTACAAACCAGTGGGTGACACTGACAGCCTTAAAACCACTGTGACCTTCCTGTGCATGGATCTTCTAGCCAGTTTCTTTTCCATTTCAGAGGTGACAAAATTCGGAGCTGCGGAGTGAGACGGAAGCC
Source organism: Dolichotis patagonum (assembly GCA_004027295.1). NCBI lineage: Eukaryota > Metazoa > Chordata > Mammalia > Rodentia > Caviidae > Dolichotis > Dolichotis patagonum. The sequence goes on from PVJX010016199.1 coordinate 19,099, forward strand.
AGACATAAGGTACAGCCACTTCCAGGCTGCGTCCAGGGCATCTTTCTGTCCCACAATGCTGGTGAGTCTTAGGAGTTTTCTGTTCTCACAGTTGCATTTTTTAGAAAAGTGATCGATAAATGGTGTTTTGTAATAAAAACAAAACCACATATGGATAGATTTATCTGATTGCTTCTCAGAGTTCAGAGGACAAATTTCAAGTTTGCATACATATATTCATCACTAGCTAGACACCCCAGAGTGACCTGCGTATAATTGCAAGGTAACAGTCTTATAATTCCATTAGAAACAGTGGTACTTATTACATGCTAACTCGTGTTTATCCTGAAACTCCATCACCTGATGAATATGCAATTAACCTACTTATTACTGTAGAAAACATCTCCTTAGAAATACAACACATTCACATAATTTTAAATCTGATCTTCAAAGGCTTTCTGTGGGAGAAAATAATTTTTCCCAATAAGATATATTATTGGAAACACAACTCCATGTAGCCAATTTGCTACATCATCTGATTTATTTTAATTAGAGGTTAGCTGCTGAATGTGATTACAGTTATAATTATTACAATACCAGTCATCCGCATTTCCATTAGCATTCCACTTGATAGTTAGCAATAAGCAGAAATAAAATATTAGGACTTTTAAGAGAAGAGATTACCAATTAGTACAATTCTCCGCTGGCACTAGATAATTATTAATTATGATCATCATGGTAATTATTCACCAAGCTGAATTTCACTGGGCTACCTGTGTGCAGATTCTCTCTACACTGCATTCGAAAACCAGCAGCCTTCTTGTCTGCTGCAGAAATCCTGCAGCAGTGTTTGTATTAAATGCACAGTTCACTGCACACCAAGTGGAAAAGCCGCCGTGGAGGTGCGGGATGGATCTCCATCCATTAAACGGTCCCTTCTCTTTGTCGGGCAAAGCAAGGGACGAAGGCGGAAACATACATGAAAGTGCTGTTACTCACGTAGATTTTTTTCTGATGACACATGATAAAATTGACCACAGATTAGCCCTTTCAATGCCAGCTCTTTTATTCTCCTGAAACTGACATTCTTATCTACACTGATGCTATTTATTGTAAAGAGAAGAAAACAAGTAAAATTTGACAATATTTGATCACTGAACACCTAATACTACGTTGATGTTTCAGACAAAATGTCTAAAGCATTGTAGTTCTCACCCGACATCTTTGCCATCACTGTTGTGCTAAAACAAAGCCAGTATTTAACAGTGTGGTGGGTTGACAACTGGTGGCCAACTTGTAACACCCAGCTGAACTGAATCCGGTGGTGCTGGGTGTGAATGGCCGCCAGAGGACTGTTGCCAACACATACGAAGGACAGCTGGAGAGGAAGAAGTGGTGCTGCTGGTTCTCCCGTTGCTGTGGGTTCTCCTGGAGGAGCTTGTCGAGCTTCTTTCCTGATGCGAACTTGGCTGTTGTCTTCATCAGAGGAGCTTGTGACCTTGTTGTCACTGAGAATGGCTGCAGTGCACCTTGGGGGAGCCCTTACTTTGAGCATCACTTCCTGGCTCCCGCGCAGAATCCTTAGCCTACTGGCACAGATGCTTCGTCCCACTGGCATAGACTTTCTAGCTTCCACCATGATCTTTGGACCTTCCCGGTGCAGATCCATGAAACAGACTTGTGTGAGTCTCGGTCATGGGCTCCAGGCCTCCAGCTGGACTCGTGGGGTGCGTTGTTATGGGCTCTCGGTCTTCAGCTGGACTCGTGCAGGACATTGTCATGGGACCCAGACCCCCAGCTGGATTCCTTGGGTGTTCAGTGTGTGGACACATTTCCTGCACTTTTGTTTTATTTGACTCTTTGGACAACTATTATAAAATAATTCCATAAATTATGTGTCCTGTGTTAAATTATTTGCCTTGCAAACCCTGACTACAACAAATAGCATACACATTCTTCTATACAAATGGCTTTATACAAAGCCACCATATCCTGCCCTGCGTTTTCTATCTGCAGTGAAAGAAACTTATAAAGTTCAAATTAAATAAATACAAAATGAGACTGCAGAAGAAAGACACTTGCTGGCGCGAGCAGCACTAGATTAAGCGTCAGTGAACAGTCAATACGTGACTCTGAGTTTTTATGATCACTCTCCTGAGGGAAGTTACTGAACTTCTCAGACTCTCACATTCTTTGTGTGCATTGAGGCCACACCTCTGTGGCCTCTCTTGGGACAGTGTTAACAGAAGCAGAGCAGGTGGTATGTGAAGTAACACGGAGGCTCTAAAGTGATGTCCGAAAAAAGGCAACCTTTAATAATTCAAGAGTCTCATTGATCTGAGACGACTGAACGTTTCTTCAAAACAGTGACTCAATAGCACCAAGTTAGTGGGTTTCACGGTAGACATTAAGAAAAACTCTAAAACTGCCAAAAATTGTATGTAGGTAAGGCTTTAGAGTTTCTTCAGTCTCTGTATTAGAAAGTGTTCGAATAAAGCATAAAGCAGAGGATCATTATCTCACGCTGTGCACATTTAAAAGGAAAAGATGGTCAACATTTGGGAAAGAGGAATAAATGGGTTACCCCGTCCTGAGTATTAAGGAATAGAGTAGAATGAATTCCCAAGCTCTTTCAGAGGTGAGATGGGCCTCACTCACCCACCACCAGAACACACACCTTCGCTGAGTGCTCTCTGCAGTGACTGCACCAGCCAGGGTCTTCCTGGTTCCAAATGGAAAAACAAAGCAAATTGCAAATGACTTTCTTTCATTGCGCTTCATGTTTGCTACCAATGCTTACCTCTGTGCTTGGAAACATGAACAAAGATCTGTCGTCTGGAAAAGCTCTATTTGCCTTGTTGGAATAGCTACAGTTGTAAAGGGAACAGAATAGAGCTGCAATGGCCACCATTAGAGGGAGGGAGCCACACATTTGCACCACAAAGTAAAAAGTGTTCGAGAGATACCAATTTGCAGCTCATGTACTTTATGCATACCTATATTCCTGTCTTGGTTATTTTATCTTGTTGCTGAGACAAAATACCTGACACTCAAAATGAAAGAAGGGAACGTTTATTTAGCTCACTGTTTGTGGAGGTTTCAAGTCCACAATCAGCTGGCTTCAAAACTTGGTGGCACAGCACTGGGGCAACACTTCAAGGCAGCAGCCACCAAAAATTGTGGGGGTGAGCAAGTCTCTTTTCCTCCCTTATACTGTATTCAGGCCACTCCCTTTCCAGGGTGGGGGGAGCACTCACAAAATCTCTGTGCTCTCCTCTTGCACAGGATGAGGATATTTACAAAGTAAGAACCCTGGCACCCTGCTGTGCCTCTTAGTTAAACTTCTAAACTTCTCAAGTTGACAAAATGTATCACTCATAACAACTCTTTAATGTGAATGACAAAAAACAAATAGGACTCAAATTGTCTTTGATATTTATTATTTTCAGTGTTTAGAAAACTGAGTTCATGTAAATACCAGTTCTATTAAATATATATAGATGTAATAGTCATTGTATTGGTAATTTATTTCTGTTACAATTTTGAAAAATGCACAACTTCTATTTCAGGCCAAATTTCTGCAATATCTGTCAGGTATAAAGTAATATACATATGAATTTTTGCCCTATGAACTGATTATTTTTGGCAGCTTTTATGAGCATAATAACAGTAATTCTGGCAGCTAATTTACCTAAAATCATTTTATTCCAAAACCTGAAAGCCCCCCAAATAAAGGGTTCTTTTTTATCTAAAAAGTTACATGAAAATAAATGTTTCTAGTTAATTTTGAGGGGAAATTAAGGTTTCCTAATGCTCAAATATTTAATAAGCTTGCAAGGAAGTGTGGGGGAAAGCAATCTGCCTGTCACAGGAGAGGGAAAAAAATTAAAGAGCAGGTTTTTAAATTGTACCTCTTGACACCAATAACTAACAAGAGAGAGCTGGTACCACACTGTAACATGCGTGCCTGCGACTCAATAAGCAAATCTGACTCATCTGCCAAGCTGATTGCTTTGTTTAGAATTCTACTGTCAGAAGAAAGGTAGGGGTGAGAGAATTTATGTAAATTAGGTCCTTCTAAGCTGGAAGAAAGTTGGATTGTTTTTAAAAATGACTTCCAACTTTAGAGGTAAAAGTGCTTTGTTCTTACATCCATTTGGAATAAAAGCACTTAAAGTTCTCAGTTTTGGGTTGAAAAATATGACCAGGTATCATGGCTTTGAATTTCTGTAGATTTCTCAGTTTTGAAGGCAATTCTGATGACCCAACACTTTCTTGCTTTTCTGGTGTTACCACATGGGAGTGTTTGGGGAAAGGAGGTGGATAGTTTTGAATGAAGTGTTTAGCTTCTCATTTCAACAATGGGCTATGAATAATCAGATTAGTTCCAGAAATCAACTGCAATTCATCTGAAGGTTCTGTAGAGTGATAGAACTTGAATTTTCTTATATGCATCCAGAATGGGGAGGGAATCTCTGTCCAGTGTCGCAATATTTTAGGAATGTTTGGGTTGTTCTAGTATCAGGACTTGCAGTCCAGTACTTGGGCCCACCGACTCCTTATTTTGGCAGTGCCTGGGGAACTGAATTACCTACTCAGAATATTCTGGAGAATATGTACATACGGGGATGGGAACGATAGGATGAAAATTTTGCAGAAATGATCAAAACGCAGGAAGCCCGAGTGCACACCAAACATCAGGGAGTTACTGTGCTCTTCTAGAGAAGCTGAGCTTAGGGGCAGAGCCTAGAGGGTGACAGTGGGGAGCCACAATCGGTGATCAGTTTGTCAGCACCGGCTCTGCGCAGTCTCCCTTCCCTGGGCCAATTCAACCAACTTCTGCTGTGCTGCCGCTGGTGCCTGAGAGTTTTGTGAGAAAGCCCCAGCGCCCCAGGAAGTGACGGAACGGAGAGACAGGGAGGAAGACAAAGACAGTGGGTCTCCAGGACGCCATTGCCTTCCGATCTGAGGTCAGTCTAATGGTCGGCAGCAGGGGGTGGCCTGCAGTTCTCAGGAGTCCTTGAAACAAGGTTGTCTGGCTTCCGCCTGCTGTGGGTCCAGGAATAGGACTGGGCTCCTCATCCCAGAGGGGGTGAGGGAAGAGGCTAATGTTCTCTTTCTGTGTGAGGTGGGACACAGCAGTTTTCGCCCCTGAGGAGAACAAAAGGCAGATAGGCAGGCTGCTTCCATGGTCTCCATGACTTGCTGGCTGGGACTTGGCAGACCTACAGTAGTGTAAATGGCTCTAGGCATGCACACACACGTTGCCCAGTGCTTACAACACTAAGGCTTCCCTGATGGTGTACGATAAACAATCAAATTAGAGGATATTTTCTTTATTATTATTAAACGTACAATGTTTTATTGTTTTCTTTAAGGGACTGGAATTCATTCTGTCTAGGCATAAAATCCCTGGAAACCAGTTACTTTAATAGTAGTCTAAATTTTTCATCAAGAGCTTTAAACAAGCTTTGAGTAGAGAGTTGAAAAGTGGGTGGATGGCAAGACAAACATCTCTTCCCAGAAGAGTGTTAGGACACAGACAACAGTTTTTATAGTCACATGACTACAAAAGATTGATATGTTATTAGTACCATGATTATGCAGGCAGTGACCCAAGTGAATTCATTTTAAAATGACAATGTATCTGCTACTACATGAATTTAAAAGCACTGTCAACCCATTTGAACTATGCCCTACCAATTATTCTATAAACATTGCTCAAATTAGACCAAAAAAATTTTTAAAAAGACTTTAAATCAATTATGAAAATTATACAAACAAATTTTTCCCAATCATTTTTACTTGTTTCTTTCACATGAAATGTTATTTGATGAATATTTTATAGGCATTAAGCAACATTATTCAACAATGAATAAGTATTCCTTATCCAACTTTCAATAGCTTTGAAAAGATTGCAATGACTATTTCTGACAGAAATGTTTCAGAAATCTCTGTCCTGTTGGGGTCACATTTAGCTTTATTTAAAACATTGTTCACATTCTTATCACCCTCGACTTCATCCACTGAAATAATCACATTAGTTAGTAACCCTCCAAACATGATCTTCCCAGGGAGCACTCTCAGAAGCAGATGCACTGTTGAGAACTATTAAGCCTTAGGGTTATAGTCGGCTTTTAAAGATACAGAATTGCTATGAAAGCAAAGGATCCATCACATGTACCACCTTTGTAGCAAACGTTTTTCATTTTTCTAAAAAACATTATTACGGGCAATAAACAATATTACAAAGACTTCCAATAATTTTTTTCAATTTTCAACTTTTCAGTTTCTAGAAGGATGATGATTCAGTATAAGTTACTTTAAGACAAAAAACCATTTGATTCATTGTTTTTCTTACTATGTTTCAGTTGCCGGAATGTCCCAGATAAAATTCAATTCTTTGAATAATTACAGGAGTCTATATTTTTAACGCACCTGTTTCCCCATCCCTCTGTAAAGTTTTTAATGTTTTGATATTTTAATCTAACTTTAATAACATTTCTACATGTGTATTATTTAGTATAGCCATTTTATATCATTTTAATAGATGAAGCAAAACATAAATAATCAAACTTAACAATATAGTTTGTAAAATCCATGCTGTTGAAGAGAAAACTAAAAGGAGGAAATTTATGTGAAAGTCATTTTATTTTTGTAATTTAAAAGCTCTGGCTAATATTACTGAAACATATGCTCCTATATTTTATGATATTATAACACAAACTGTAGAGAAGGTAATTGATTTGTAATGGTTGTTTATATTAGGCATCATATAGAGACTCAGAAAAGTAAATGAAAGAAAGTCAGACCTTCACTTTTAGGAAGGGAAGTATTGCACTAACAAATGAATGCATAAATAAATAAATACATAAATTTATCTGAAATGTAAACTAAAAAAAAGACTTAAAAAACACAGAGAAAATTCCAACTAAGTTGGACTGCAGGAATTTAAGAATCAGTTATCTGTATAATTCCTTTTATATTTCAAAGTATTCCTGAAAACATATGAACTCCTCACAACAATTTGAGTATATATCATAATTACTTTCTGTGTGCCACGTAATAATATAAAATATATTATATCCATTTCCTATGTGCTACCACTAATGTCCGATTTGGTAAACATGGCAGAACTTTGTAGTATAGCAACTGTTTGATCTTTCCAGAATGCAAGCTGAGACTTGTAAATCTACTGGAGCCATGTAACAACAGCACATAAACCACAGCTGCCAGGCTCACGTGGAGATGAATAAATTAGAAATCTGCAAGACGGATGACTCGTGTGAGGAAGAACACGTCACTTAGTAGATGCGCACAGCCTGCGTCTGGGGTGACGTCGGAGGCGAGGCAGCACTACCGTTTAGCAGAGCCTCAGGGACACGGCGGTCTTTCACCCTCACTCCCGAACGTCAACTCCCCCACACTCATTTCAATCCTGTCACTTTTACCTGCAATTTGTATGAGAGGGATGAACCCTAGGACTAACCCTTCTTGAGTATGTGGCCCAAAATACTGTGCGCTCCTTAGCTTTCACGTCTAGACGACTGTTCTCAACATGCAAGTAAGTCTTTAGAGGTCTTGTAAATGTGGAGCTTTGCACCGAGGACATCTGGTGATATTCTGTATGTCTAGCATACAGCTTTGCGATGCAGTGTCTCTGGTCTGTGGATTCACTAACAGTTTCGGGATGACAGTCTTATCAGTATAATGTGTGGTTACTTTGTTGTTTCTGCATGATAGTCTATTATCAGTATTGTCTGTTGTTACTTTGATAGTTCCAATACAAATTATTTTGAAGAGGGTCTGAGGGTTGTAGAAGATTAAATTACATGTGATAGTGTAATGATATTAGGAAGTAAAACATGACTAAATGTACTGGAGATACTTATAAATTCATAGATGCCATCTATTACATGAGGAATATATACAAGAATAATTCTGAATTCCATAATTTCAAAAGAATTTGAAACTACCACTTAGCCCATGTATCATAGAAAAATAAATGAATTTTCCCTTTTTACCAAAATTTAAGCTCCTGGTTTACTGTCAGTCTCCCCAACATTATTCTTGTCATAAATCCCACTGATTTTCCCAGTCAGCTCAAATGATTTCTCTGGTGAACTTCTCCATTTTATCTCAGTCACACCCTTCAGTAAACTGAGTTCAAACATCTGATTTCCTAAGTATAACCCCATGGTTTTCATTGAACTACACCAGGACATTTATGCCCAAAGTTCTGTGATCTTAGAAGCACTGCACTGCATTTTTACATCATTTCCTTCTTTGTGCTCTTATCTTCCTCCTTGTAATTCTCCTTTGCACACACTCCAGTCTTTGGCTCTGCTCACTTCATCGCACAGTTTGGTTAAACCATAATGTTCCTTATGGTTGATTAAATTACAGCCCCAAAAGACACTCAAATCTATAGTCATCATGTTACACGGCAAAATAGACTTTGCACATAGTAAGTTAAGAACTTTGAGACAGGGAGATGTATCATGTATTTTCTGAATAGGTTCTAGGTGTTATGACAGCCATCTTTATAAGAGAGAAGTAGATAGATTTGATATAGAAGACAGAGACAATGGAAAGAGAAAGGGGTTTGAAGACAGTTGTGGGAAAGCTTAAAAGATGGAAACATTCCTTCATCTGTGCTGTCTCCATTTTTCATAATACTCAGCACCATCAGATAACCTATCTTCTGACTTGATCATTCTTCTCTGATCCATACCAAAGAACAAAGCTCTTAAGTTCAGGGGATTCTTTTCTTATTTATGAATGAATAAGTTGTAACTGTTGCTTTCAAAGGAGTTAGACAAATAAATGGATGAGTCCCATGAAAGCAGAAGGATTCGAGCCAAAGATGCATACAGAACTGCTCTGGGTGACGCAGAAAAGCACACATGCACGTTACATGGTATTTCAGGCATGAGGGTAACTCTAGATTATCTTGAAAGGGTTAAACTAGTCCACAGGGTACCATTGGTGATTTCTTTATATTTCCCTTGACATCCTTGAACAAAGAAATTTTTTCCTTGAGAAATCAAACACAGGAATAAATGATATTATTTAATTTGTGAAGTCAGAAATTTTTATGAAGTTTCAAATATAGTTGTCATACAATTGTGTGTGTGTGTGTGTGTGTGTGTTGGGGGTTAGCAGTGGGACATAGTACTTAGGAAAATACATAGAACCTCAACTGGTCATTCACTTTCCCCCCATAATTCTATTTTGAAAAATTTCAAACCTATAGAAAAGTTGACAAAAACAGTGCATAACAACAGGAACAGTCTTCTTATGTAGATTTACCAGCTGTTGCTGTATTGCCATGTTTTTCTGTATATAAATTTATCACTTGTAAATCAATCTCTTTAGATACATTTTTGCTGAATCACATGAAAACAACAAACATATCACCCATACATATTTCAATATATATTTGCTAAGAATGAATACATTTATCAAGTAAAATATAATTTTTCCTTCTCAAAATTATTAATTTATTATCATTTATTTAAAATAGTCTTGCAAAATTTTCTTGCTTAAAGAAAAATGTTATACTTGTTTTCTAACTCAAAGGCAATTAATATTTACGTTTTTCTATTATTATTTGCCTTTTGGCCATTTTAATCTGTAACACCATGTGCCTTTTCATTGTTTCATTTTTATTACAATTACTTTTCAAAGAGTCTAGATAACTTGCATTGTAGAGTATCTCATATAGTATACTTGCTTCCTGATATTTAGATTTATGTAACTGTTTTTGGTAAGGAAAATTTTCAGGGATCACAGCTGCATTTGATTGCTTTATAACAGGAGCCTGTGCTCTCATGCTGTGCTACTATTGGTTTTGTTAAATTTTATTCTGAGTAAGTTGATGACTATCACTTCACTTTACTGCAAAAGTACTGATTTTCTTTTTTTTTTTGTCATAAACAAGTGATCACTGAGCAATATGCCATGTCATCTCACCCTAAAGTCCAGTAGCAAGTCCACTAGGGACTCTGCCTAGAATCCCTGTTGGGATGACTGGTGAGATACTTTCCCAGACAAGGATGTTCTGAAAGACTAGGAGACATGTTATTCCTTCAGAAATAGAAATACCAATGCAAAATTCACAAAGATCACAATACTCAGAGAAACATGGCAACACAACAAAATAAAACACTAACATCTGCCTTTTAAAAATTGAGTATCTGTATATTCCCTGACAAATAATTTAAATAATTTTTTAAAACACTAATGAGGTATAAGAAAACACAAGATATACAATTAAGCAGAATCAAAACAACAGTACATGAATAAAATTAGAAATTCCACAGAGATAAAAAGCATAAAAAGAGCCAAATGAAAAGTATAGAGTGGAATAATATAATGACTAACCTGAAAAACTCCAGGGAAAATTCAACAGAAAGCTCAAGTGGAAAAAAGAATCAGTAAGCTCAAAAGCAGCATTCGCAAATGTCTGGTTAGAGAAATAAAAAGAAAAAAGAATGAAAAAGGGCAAAGACAGCTTACAAGATTTATGGGACCCTATAAATCATGATAATGTATGAATTATGCGAGTTTCCAAGGAGCAGAGAGAGAAGAGAAAAATTTATTTAAAGGTGGTGAACAAGCAAATCCACCAATTACAAAGACTCACAGTTAGACTAATCAGAAAAAGGTCTTCATTATAATCAAAATCTCAAAAGTCAAAAACAGACATTTTCAGAAGTATGTTTTAAAAGAATCAGCTCACTGCATATAAGGAAATTTGCACAAGATATACATAGATTTTTTCAGCAGAAATCTTGCACATATTAGAAGAAATTGGGGTGATATATTCAAATTGCCAAAGCACAGCAAAATAAGAATATGGTATCAAGTAAAACAGTTTTTTTCAATATGAAGGCAAGGTAAGCTCCCACAAAACAAACAAACAAACCGCAAAATTGAAGGGATTGCATCACCACCTCACCTGGTTTACAAGATGTACTGAAAGGAATTCTTCCAATTAAAAGGGGAACATACTAACTTACAACCATGAAAACAAAATGTTTGTAAACATAAGAACATAGTAAAATTCAGAATATTTTAATAACATAATGCTAGTGTGTAGATTCTCAATTCTCAAGTAAAAAATTTTAAAAATTACTATAGTTATAACAGCTTATTAATGGGTAGGTAATATAAGAAGATATAAATTATGGCATCCATACTATAAAATGAGGAAAGAAGAGGAGACAAAGTGTAAAGTTGGTTATGTGGTCAGATTTTAGTGTTTTCACTTCAAAGTAGACTGTTACAACCGCGGGACGGGTTAGGTAAGCCTTTTCCTACCTACAAAGAGAAAACCAGTAGTAGATACACCAAAAGAAAGAAAAACATACCACTACAAAAATTCTTCAAGTCAGAAAGACAGAGAAAAAAGAAGCAAGTAACCGGGAAACAAAACAGGAAAAAAGAGGCTAACAAAATATCAATAGAAATATTTGGAAAAAAATACTCAAAATCACTAATCATCAGAGAAATTTAAATGTGAAATGCAATGACATATCATTGGCTGCCTTCAAAAGACAAATAAATGATGAGTGTTGTTAAGGTTATGAAGTAAAAGGGACCCTCATGCAATACCGGTAGAAATGTAAATTGATATGGCCATATGGAAAACAGCATGAAGGTTCTTTGAAAAATTCAAAGTAGAGCTACCCTATGATTCAGCAGCTCCACTTTTAGGTAGCTATCCAGAGGAGATGCAATCAATATGAAAATATTGATTCTTCTGTGATCACTGCAGCATTCTTTATAATAACCAAGATAAGTACCTTTTGTTGAATAACAAAAAAAAGTAATGATTTTATAGACACAAAGTGTAAGAACCTGGAGGATATTTTGCTAGTTGAAATAAGCTAGGCAAAAAAAGAAATATTGTGGGGACTACCTTATGTACAAAGTCTAGAAAAGTCACACTTAAAGAGATAGAGAATGAAATAGTGGCTTCTGAGGACCAGCAGATGGAGGAAAGGAGAGATGCTAGTGGAAAAATTGTTTGAATTATTCAAGAGGAATAAATTTTGGAGACCTAATATAGAGTGTGATTACTATATCTAATAATACTATATCGTATAATTGAAAATTGCTGAGAGTTTATCCAAATGTTCTAAACACACACATGTACACACACACACACACACACACACACACGGCAACTATACAAGATGACAGACTTGCTAATTAGTTTGATAGTGATTTTACAATATGCATGTATAGAACAAACATCAGAATGTGCACCTGAACTGTATGTAATTTTTATGTAAACTTTATTTCAGTAAATCTGAAAACATTCTTTATGCCTTAACTAATCTTATGAAAATCTGAATCCCAAGAAAAAAAAGTGTGCAAGATTTGATAATATTCTTTTGACTTTCAAAAGCATCTGTGACAGACAGATCTGTCTGTCTGGTCTGTCCATTCCACTATCTTCTTGGGCCAATCACTAGCTTGTAATAAGCAAGAAAAGTTGTACTACAACCAATCCCAACATAGCTAAAGAATCTAGTGTATAGAAGAAAACTTATGTATTTCATTCTGTAGATATTAAGAAACTGGATTTTAGATATTATTCTTGTTAGAAAATAATGTATCAACATTAGAAGGAACACAATAAATCATCCATAGTTGGATTTATCTATTTTCAAAAGCGTGAATGTTAAGATGTGTTCAGTGTAACTCAGCATTAACAAGACATGTTTGAAGCCGGCCAATGTGAGGGTACAGGAATGATTAAGCTCTGCTTGTAATTATTATTTGCTCAGAAAACAGAAATAATCAAGGTTATACCACAGGGTTGCTATAAAATTAAATGACACAAAGTACTTGGCTTGCAGAGTATAGCATTTAAAAATGTTTAATGAACTTTTAAGTAAATGTTTAATGAACTTTTTAACCAATACTACAGTTTTTATTATGTAAAATACACCTATTGTAAAACTGGAAAAACTAGTGACCATCCTGTATGAGGAAAACTCATGCGTTTTCTTATTTCAAACACGATCACATTTCATTTTATAAAAATAAATATGACATTTTCCTTGCCTTAATTTGGCTTACACAATAGCTAATAATTACTGTAAGACCAAATATCAAAACAAATCTGCATTCTGACTTAACTAATTTACACATGTCACATGCATGAACCTATGATCTCATCTTTACAATGAGATTAACAATGATTTTTTATATATCTGTAGATTATTATCAGGATAAACTCTATTTCAGAAAAAAATAACCTATTAAGAGGTGTTAATTTTCTAAATAAATGCATTTTCACTTATTTAAAAATGCAACCATGAATCAAAACAGTACAATTTTAGTTTTGTCTTCAAAGGAGATTAGTATTTTGAATTGCTTAATAGTGGCTAGCCTTCCAAACAAAACAATGCTCAGGGATTCTTGACAGATTTTGAAATTTGTATTCTAAGTGGCTGTGTTGGTTACTTTTCTTTCATTGCTGAGATAAGATTCCCAACACCCAAAGTTAAAGGAGAAAAGGTTTATTTAGCTCACAGTTTGTGGAGGCTTCAGTCCATACTCAGCTGGTTCCAAGGCAGGGTGGTGTGGCACACGGGCAACTGCTCACAGTGGTGGACAGCCATTCTCAGTGTCGACAGGGTCCCGAGCTCCTCTGGTGCTGAGAACAGCCACGTGCATGTCAGAAAGAAGCTTGACAGGCTCCTCCAGGAGAACCTGCAGTAACAGAACCCATGGCAACAGGAGAAGCACAGCACTAAATGAAAACGAACCTCCTCCCCCCCAGTTCTCCTTAATGTTGCTAACCATCCTGAGGGGGGTCCTCCACTCAGCACCACACTGTTTCAGCCCAGCTGGTGTTTAAGCTGACCATGAGTTTTCAATTCACCACACACTCACACCCATTATCCCAGCAATGGGCCTCCAATCAGTCACAGACTGTAGAAGCTTGCTGCCAAGACTGCATGAGGCTTTGAGGTGGACACCCAGACTCAAACCATAACATTCTTCCCCTGGCCCCCCAAAGACTCACGCACATCCCTTTATAATAAAGGTATTTTAATCCATCTCTAAGAGTTGCCAAAGTCCTAACATTGAGCATTGCTGAAAAGTCCAAGTCCCAAGACTCCTCTGAGCTCTAAGGCAAGTTCTTAGCTGTGAGTTCCTGTACAAGTGAAAAGTTAAACACCTCCAACATCAAAGGCACAAGACAAACGTTACCATTTCAAAAGCTATGAATGAAATACAAAGCATTGAGACCAAAGCAAGTCCAAAATACAGCAGGGCAAACATTAAGTCCTGTATTTCCCTGTGGCACTTCTGAAATAACCCGAAAGGCTTGCGTGACTCTGCCCCTGTGGCTCTTTCAGTGGTTGTGGTTCCCATGGCTTCTCTCTTAGGTCCACTCTGCTCAATCTCTACAGTCTTCCTTGATGATCCATGTTCCTGGTTTTCCTAACCTTCTGGGGTCTCTACTACACTTTGGCTTCACCCTCACAGCTTCACACACTGCTCTCTAAGGGGTGTACTTGCCTAGGCTCCCAGGCCTTCTGAAATCAGCATGGAAGGCACTCAGAACTTTTGTACTCTGTGTGCACCTAAAGCCAGTGCCTTGTGGATGATGCCAAGGTGTACTACCAGCTGGAGCAGCAGCCTGGCTTTCTTCTCTCTCTGTTACAGGGGCCAAGTGCCTGAATCGCAGGCACTCTGAACGCAATTCTGAGGAACCAATTATCTAGGCTGCCACCATTTTGGAACCTGGTGCGGCTTCTGCCATTTTGGAACCTGGTGCAGCTGTCATCCCCATTCTGGAACCCAATATGGCTGCCGCCATTCTGAAACATGGCGCTCTACAGCTTTCTCCTCAAAGCAAAGTCTTTCACTTTTGCAGTTTTGTGGCTACAAGGGGTGAAGTACTGCTGCTTCTTGTGATGCCCTCAGGTTCTTTTATACTCTTCCCTTCCTTCTCTGCAATCAAGGTCTCCTCAGCTCTATCTTTTCAGTCTGTAGCTTTACTGGAGCATCCTTTTTGGCCAAATTCACAACATTTTAAATCATTCTGCTGGCCTCTTTGCCCTTGATGCTCAACATAGATCTGGCTAAAAGCCACCAACATTAGGCATGCCACATCTTAATATCTGAATATCTTGAAAGTTTTTCTGCCACTTTAATTAGTCTGCTACCCTTAATCTTAGTCTCAGGCAAAATCTTTGGACTTGGGCAAGACGGAGACAAACTTTTCAGCAACCCATAACATAAATTATCTGGAGCCTAGCACCAATGCAGTCCTTCTTTCCAGCAGAAACCTCTCAAGCCTGGCTTTTACTGGCAGGATACTTATCAGCCCTGCCAGCTCAAAGTAAGAACCAGTGCTCCCCAAAAAAGTACCATAGCCATTCTCACTGATGACAAGTTCCCAAGCATCTCTGATGATGAGAACAGCCATGTACAAATCACGCAGCCAGTACGACAAGTTTCTCCTGGCGCTTGAGCAGCGCATATCTTCTCCACTGCAGCCAGCGTGCGATGCTCAGTTTAAGGACCACAGCTACCCCCAGAAGTGCCACAGCCACTCTTGGTGACAAGGTCCTGAGCTCCCTGATGATCAGAACAGCCAAGTTCACGTCAGGAATGAAGCCCAACAAGCTCCTCCAGGAGAACGCGGGGTAACAGGGGAACCACCAACACCATTTCTTCCCTCCAGTTCTCCTTTTCACGTTGGCAAGCAATTCCCAGGTGGGCCACCCACACCCAGCACCAGGACCACGCTGACGCAGGTCAGCTGGACTCACAGGTTGGCCACCAGTTGTACATCTGCAACAGTGGCTTACTGCACAATGTTTACTTTATCTGAATTAGTCTTTGGGAAGTGATTACACGATATGCAAATAAGAGAGAAGATACAATCAGAGGAAGCCAGAGGCTGTGGCAGCAATGCTGGCGCCGTGGGTGCTAAGTCAGACACGAGGGAATGAATCTTTCTTGCACTGGCCTCACATTTCTGGCTGGAACAAAGGAAAAAGCTTTTGTTCTCTTTTCTTTTTCTTTTTCTAAATATTTTTTTAAACTTTCAGCTTCCTCCTCCTGTGCCGTGCTCTCCTATTCTGACCCAGGCTCAAGCCTATCAGCGCTTACCCACGTTAAGACTCAGCACCAATACCTGCTGCTGGATGACGTCGGCCACATGGAGGCCTCCCAGCACGTCGGCTGTGTCCCCTCGTGTGCTGAGCGTGTTAGAACTCTGTGGCGGCTGTCTGTTTTTGTGGGTGTTCCGGGGAGACACCAAGGAGCTGCTGCCTCTGCGATGGCATGAACTGTTTGCTATGGGGATGCTGACAGCATGGTCTGCAGGCTCTCCTGAATGACACTGAGGCAGCCCTTGCTTTGGACACTTCAGAAACATTCCATGGCCCCTGCTGAGATATCCAAATAAATTTACCTGGGGTAATAACATTATTGATATTGACGATCATTTTAATTTTTTCATGACATCAATTATGGAGGAAACTTCATGTGTGGGTTTGGGGTTTTGTAGATACAAGCATTGTTATTGTGACTATGATACCTTGGGACACATACAGTGTGTATGATGAGAAGGTTTTTAAGTAGTTGGGAAATTATATCAGTTGAGATAGTGCTATGGTAACCACAGGTAAAGATTAACTTGGACTCCAGCTTTGAGTATCTTTTTGGTTTTGTTAGTCCTTGGTGGTTTGGGGCATTGAGTTCTGTAGAAGGCCAAGTTATAAAGTTTCAGGCATGTGTCCACTAGTTTTTTCTGGGTATTAGGCCACTTTAAAAAATGCTTCAAGACAACAGCTAAAAGTTACTTGGCTCATCCACGGGTCAACAGTTTGGGCTGGGTCCCACTGTTGGCTCTGTTCCTGCGGCGGCTAACACGTCCCCGTGTCCCTGCTCAGTTGTCAGAGACTGGCTGCCTGCAGTGGCCTCTGGCTGTTGTGCCTGGGTCCTCTGCTCAGTTTGTTCCCTCCTGCAGTGGAGGGCAGGGCTGCCCACGGCGTACCTGGCCATGTTCCCAAGGGAGAAAACAGAAACAGGCTGCTGTTTCTAGCTGGGGCTGGAAGCTGGTGCAGAATCAGTTTGGTCACGTGTCCCTCACTGAAGAAAGTGACAGTGATGGTTCTGAGTTAAGGTTATGGAATTAGATCTCAAATCAATTGGAAATGCTGCAAAATCTCATCACACAGGCTGTGGTACCGGAAGGGAAATACATATTTCAGCAATTTTACTAGTCTATCAAAGACTCTTTCAGGTGACTCCGGTTTTTTTGTTCTAATACTTGGACTCTTTCTAAGGTTTATTGAGACAATTACTCTTTGGGGCTAACTTTGTTTTAGCTATTTTCCAGGAATGAGGAAATACCAATTGCCCAATATGAATCTCTTGAAAACTCCATTAATGAGCATAGAATCTGTGTCCTTTCAGTTTGCAGAAACAGTTTCAACAAGTTGGATATTATGGAAGAACTGAGAGTTTTAAGATGAGTCAGGAAATTGGAAGAGTCAAAAACAGCTGAAGCAGTAAGGATGATTTGTGCAATTTGCAATATATTCAGAAATGACAGTTAAGCTAGATACTGCCACGCATGATTCTTTTTTGAATCTGTACAAAATGCTTCATGCTTATTTCTTCTATTTAATTTTGCCTGTAAGCCAACTAAAATAAATTGCAGTGAAGTGTAATGTTTTGAAATAATCTCATAGTTTTCTAGTGCTCTTGAGTAGAAAGCAGTGGGGCTCTATGTGCTTTTCTTCACTGCCTTAACACTTATTGTTTCTGTGGCCTGGAATAGCTCCCTTTAATTGATACTTGGCTTGATATCCTTTTAAATTATTAAAGATTGGAAGTGCTCATTAAGTAAGAGATTAAAAGGCATAGGAGATACAGCTAATTATTAAAGACCAGAGAAGGGATGTGAAATGCATTTTATCTGAGGCTTTAGTGGATTGTTAAAGTAAATGAATGGTTTAGTGATAAACCAGTCGGAGTTAATCAATTGAGCAAAACTATAGGGAAGCTATCTGAGTCTAGATTTGAAGGGTTTATAAGCAATCATAGTGAGAGCCTTACAGCTGCTCCCTATTTCTTTATTTTTAGGCTGTTGAGCTGCTAATTGGTCAGGAAATTGGGCCCAAGCTGATGGTGGCTAGGGGAAGGCTGCTCATGGGTCTGTGGAGAAGATTTGTGTTGCTAGCCATTGGCAGGTCAGAAGCCAGAGTGAATTTTTTTGTGGCATGCTGTGATTTAAAGGCTGTCATAGATTATTCTGGAAGCAAAGCTCTGAGGATATCTATTTTTCGACTTCTTCACTTCCTGAACTTTTCAACCTCTCAACTGTGCCTTTAACCTTCAGTAATGAGCAGTGTGTATTTTTACCTGCTTACTAAGAGGGAATGTTGGTTGTTGACATAGGCACTGCTGGCCAGTGAGATTAGTAACATGATACAAAGATTTTCACCACTTAAAAGTCACTGGTCCAACATGGCTCGGGTAGGTAATGACTTACAGTTATGCTGACCTGACAGCTGTTTAGAGGCTCATTTGACGTGAGCTATTTCTCGGTTCGCCTCCAGACAGGGGACATGCTGCTGCTGTGGATTGCAAAATGTCATCTCTGCTGGAATCCTGCATAGCAGTAAGGCTCACCGTTGAGTCATCCTCACAAAGGCTAAAATAACATGTTCCCTAGAATTAGGAACATTTGGCTGGCTTTTGTGTGAAGATTTTGAGCCTTGTGGAAAAATATCGAGTTGGTTTCTCTCCAGAGAAAAAGTCACTCTAGTCACAAGTCTAACACCATTAACTAGTCGAGGCACCGTGGCACATTTAATGGGATACTAGAAATTAGCTAAAGCTTTGGAGAAAATGCACCTGCTGTGCTCTCTTGTGCCCTCAGTGGTTAACTGTATCTGCCATGGTTTCTAATCATTTACTTAATGAGCATCTCAGGTCAGGAAGAAGTGTCTGCCAGCCACCCAAAGAATGGGCCAGGCACTTGGAAACACAAGGTTCTTTAAGGAGGACAAGAGGTTTACATCATCAAGGACTCAGTGACCTCCAATGTCACAATATTCTTGTGGCAGAGGTACACAGTTCAATGACAACAACCAAAGCAGATTCTAGAAGGAAGTGTGAAAGTAGAATGGAATGCCAGTGAGGGAATGGAATATGTCACGCTGGTTAATAAGAAAACATTGCTTAAAAACTGTATGCGTGTAGAGTGGCTGTGGTAGGAGAATGTACCTCGCCTCACTGCAGGGTTTTTAGTCCTGTAGAGTTCATCCTCTAAGCACGTACCTGAAGGTACATCTGGACCTCCAATAATGCTGTTTGTGATATAACCTCTCTTTTTTTTGTTCTGGGATTGACATATTAATACACGCCGATCGTAATAAATGTAATAAATTAGTTTTGATTTTACATTAAGCTTTGTTCTGATGTTATTAGTATAAAGTACACAGAAGCCTTCATGTATGAACTTGATTTCTTACATTGGTTGCTCTAAACTATAGTAGGCAAGTCTGTCAGTGTGCATTCTCTTGCACACACTCAGGTCTTACATTTATAGCTGCTCCAGGCTTCCTGAAAAGGCAGCACACATTTTCTTGTTGTTGCTGTTCTTGTTACCTTTATATCCCTCATCCTGTGGAGGAGAGGGCTAACGAATGAACTTTTGAAGTCACTTTTGAGTTCCTTGAGCAAAGGTACTACTATAACTACTATTTTTGTCAGTCAACCTGAAGTACAGGGTAGGAGAAACACTGGATCTTCTCATCTCCACCCACACTGGTCCTGGGCATTGGGCACAGGTGTAGGAAGCTTGTGCCCAAGCACCCCGGTGTACCAGACTCAGGCAGGCCATGGTCTTCCTGGAAGGGCTCAGATTTTACAAGCTGGTGTAGATGTTCTGTGAGCTACGTGCTGCACGGCATGACTCCTTTGAACAGAGGTTCCTGCTGAAGCCAAAGTGGCAGGGAGCTGGGGCCCATTTCTACAGCCGTACTCCTTCCCAGGGAGCTGTGTGGAAGGCGCAAGCAGGTCACTTTCCTGCCGATTTTGTCACTTCCTTCCTGAATACCTATTTTGCAGAAAGGGTCCCACGTAGGCTAAAATGTGAATAGTGTATTTTCAATTTTCTCCTCCATGAGCTTCTATTCACTCTTCAAAACTTTTCTTATATTTTATTCTCTTTGCAATACTGTTCCCTGGCTCTGCTCAGCAGCTGGTCACTCTGTAGTCTATATTTTGATTAATTTTGACTTTATCTTTACTATTAGATATGTATCATTTTTAAATACATGGTGTTTGATTCTCTTAGTAATACATTAGTTATTGGAAAGCAAAATTGAAATCGGAAATTGTATCAATGCTTGCTTTCCTATTACCTTCCTTCCCAGTGCAAGGGACCTAATAGAGCCATTAATATAGAGTGAACACAGTATATGGAATTTAGAAGAAAAATGAGATTTTCCTTAAAAGTTTCACAGGGAACATAATTCAGTATTGATATCAAATGTTTTCTGTTGAAAACAATCTAGCTGCTAATATGAATTTTTAATGTGAAGATTAACATTCAAAATGCCTCTAGATGCAATAGTGCTCTAATAAATTTCACTTGAAAATGACAGAAGTAATATTGTCAGTTTTGAAGATGGTTGAGGAATAAACAAATTATAATGGCAGGGGAGGAGAACAAGAAGCCAACAAGAAGCCAAGCCCCCCCTGCGAGTCAGTGCCACGCGAGGGCTGATAGATCCAGACACCGGCCCTTTCCAGTGCATGGGCTGGGAGACAAGAAGAGCCAAAGTCACACCCCTCCCCCCGTAGGCGACCTGCTGAACCACAGAAACACAGGCTGCGATGATAGCTACTGAGGTAAAATACAACTTAATGCTTGTAGTGATTAGTGTTTCACTGACTTTGCAGGCCTAAAGCTGGTATCTGATCATGTATTCAGAGGATGGCACTATGCAGTGTAGCATCTAGGGGGGATCTCCTTCTGAAGGTGGTGGTCACTGTTAATTCTCTACTACCTTGTTTTGAAGTCCTGTATCATATTTATTTATGTATTTATTTATTTATATTTTAAAGATAGTAAAATATAACAAAGCAAGACAGAACAAAGTCAATCAAGACAATACAGCAAAATTGGTACAGAACTTCAGAGCAGGATACTGGGAAAACAATAATAGGTACCACAGTATATCTTGTTATCTTCCAATACGTGTCCATTCCACCAGGTATAGCAAAATCAAACCAAAACCAAAGCAGAATAAAGCCAATCAAAACAGAATATTAAAGCAAAGCAATTAATCAGAACAAAGAAAACAGTGAAAACAGTATTGGATTTTTAAAGACAAGATAGAAGGAAATCCCCCATAGTTGCTATATTGCATACTGTCAGATGCTCAGACCGCTGGCCCCAGGCCTGCAAAATCAACCCAACAACACAAGCATTTAGTTGCTTTATGTACCTTAGTTGCTATCAACTCAGGCTGTCCTGGGAACCATTTGGTTGACGGGAGGGTGGGTGTTGATTCTCAGCCTGCATGCCGTAGCCTTGCTTGGCTTACCAGGGAGGTTGGATGGTTGATTCCTTGATGGGTCCCCCAAGACCCGGCCTGGCAGATTCTCTAAGACGCTGGCCTTTCCCTTCCTGGCACGTATGCAGCTTGCCCTATGTCATTTTTATTGTTTTGTTGGGTTGGGTTCTATTCTGCTGTGTCTCATTTGATTTTATTATATCCAATGGCATGGG
>PVJX010016200.1:0-40771 GCA_004027295.1 Dolichotis patagonum
GGGCTGAGGGTGTAGCGCAGGGGTAGAGAACTTTCCTTGCATGTGCAAGCCCCAGTATCGCCAGAGGAGAGAGAAAGACGAAAGAAAAGAAAGAAAGAAAGAAAGAAAGAAAGAAAGAAAGAGAGAGAGAGAGAGAGAGAGAGAAAGAAAGAAAGAAAGAAAGAAAGAAAGAAAGAAAGAAAGAAAGAAAGAAAGAAAGGCAGTCTGCTTTAGGTGAAGGGCAGGCCAGACAGGAAAGAAGCATGAAAGTCCAGAGAAGAAACTGGCCTGAGGGAAGGGGATTTAGCGTAAATTTTCAGGTTTGGTAAAGTCAACTGTGTTACATTAAAATTTTTCGTCAATAAGGATAAATCTGTTGTTACCTGCAAAATGAAAGCTTCCAGCAGGAAGCCTCCTCTTCCTCTCATACCTCAGGGAGAACTTTATTCAGCCTAGACCAGGAATGCGGCCAGGAGAGACCTGGGGTCCCCTGCCCAGGAATTTCCAGAAACACGCTGGTGTCTTTCAAGTAGGAAAGATCCTTCCAAGGGTGGCGAGCTGTGTCCCAGAGACCGCCAGCTCTCGGTCAGCACCCTGCTGCACGGACTCAGACTCTGCAGGGCCTGTGGCTGCCCAGCCTGGGTCGGTAGCCTTGAGCCTTATAGGGCTATTGTGCAATTGAAATCTGGCTGGTCCAAACTGGGACACGTTGTACATGTAAAACACACACAGGTTTTGTTTGTTTGTTTATTTGTTCTTGTTCTGTTTTGTTTTATTTTGTTTGAGACAGGGTCTCGCTATGCAGTTCAGGCTGGACTTTGTAGCCCAAGCTGGTCTCAAACTTGCAACAATCCTTCTGCTTCAGCTTCCTGAGTGCTGGGATTACAGGCATGCGCCACCACACCTGGCCACACACAGGTTTTTAACGACGTAATACCCAAAAAGAGAGAGAAAATGTAAAGTATCTCATTCATACTTTTCATATCAATTTCATGTTGAAAAGATATTTGGACTTGTTGAGCTAAATAAAATGTTATTAGAATTAATTTTGGCAGTTTCTTGATACTTTTTTGCCATATGGCTCGCAGAAATTTTCAAATTAAACATATGCTCACATTATACTTTCATTAGACAGCACTGGGCCTAGAAGACAATGAACCAGACATCAGGAAGTCTTTTCGACTTGATAAAGAGAGAAAAGAAAAAGCCAAGAAGTCTCCAGAGTGACCCGTGGCAGTGAGGTTGCCTGGATGGGCTGGGGTTGGGCACTTGGGGACAGTCTGCTCGGCCAGTGTAAGATGCTGGGTTTTCAGCGCCACCTAGTGGACGGATGGGAATGGGTCAATGACCGGAGGTGGGGCGGGGCAGCAGAGGTGGAGTGGGCACAGGAGAGAAAGCAGCCGCCTGGCTGCCAGGCTGCTGAGCCCAACGCAGCCAACCAGCTGTGCAGAGCCTGCAGCGGCCCCAGGCAGGTTCCCTTCTGGGTCACACGTGGAGGCCCAGGGACTAGATCCATCCTACAAAGTGACTGTAGCCTGCACAGTACTGACTCAATACATTTTTCTTTTAAATTCATTCCAGAGGGGCTGGGCACATAGCTCCGCGTTACAGCACTTGTCCAGCACGCCTGAGACCCTGGTCTTCGCCCCAGCACCAAACACGCATACAAAATCATTCCACAGCAGAAGTAGGTTTGGGATTTTTAACATGAAGATCCTGGAAACTTGGGCAACTTGTTACAGCCATTGGACCAACTGCAGCCTGCAAAAGGGCCCTGAACTCCTCAGCCAACTCTGTGTTCACCAGCCTGCCCACCTGCAGACCCCACGGCTGGCTGGGCTCGCCGCTTTCTGGTGTGGACTCAGGGCTCTGATGAAAGTAATTCCTCTCTTGTTCCCTCTTCCCTGCTGAGTGGTGAGCTCCTCAAAGAGGCGGGTGGACCCGCCTCGCACTCCCCAGCCCAGGGCCTGGCCCGCATTAAGCCAGGCTGGAGAAGGAAGAAAGCACTAAGTGCCCAGGGTGTGTCCGCACCAATGCTCATCTACCTCTGCCCACTCCCATCCTGCACACTAAAGGACCCAGGCTGGGAGAGGCGAGCCGCAAATGTCGGAAGAGAGAGGGTCGTAGGGAAGGTCTGATACAGACTGATCCTTGTATGTATGTACACACAAATATCCACGCACCTACACAGTCACACGTAACATGTATATGCCCCTAAAACCTAAGCGTATTGGGCAAATGCACATCAGTATGCAGATATGTGGATGTGAACCCTCAAACGTACAGCACGATAAAATGATGGAAAGAACTGTGCCACAGACACCATAGCTCATAAACAGCTTCCTGTTCCTGAGAGAACCTGTCACACAGCCTCGTGAATAGAGCTCGTCTCAACAGCTTCCACTCAGTGAACTTTTACGTGGGCTGAGCTCTGTGCTAAGTGCTTTAAATGCATTATCTCAACCTGGCATGGTGGTCACATCTGTAATCCCAACATTCAGGAGGCTAAGGCAGGAGGATTGTCTTGAGTTCAAGGCCAGTCTGGGCTACAGAGTGAATTCAAAGCCAGCCTGAACTACAGAGAGAGAGTCTCAAAAACCAAAAACCAAAAAAAAAAAGCATTATCTCATGGTCTATGCAAAATCCTATGACATAAGTACCTCTCAGCTCATTATACAAGGTTCAAAGCAGTTAAGTTTGATGTGCCCAAGTTCAGTAAACTAGAAGAAAGGAGTCACATTTCTCCCAGGAACCAAGTCATCTGCCACACATCCTCTCGTCACCTGCAGAGGGCACCCCTTGCTAAGGCTGGAAATGTGGCTGAGGAAGAAGAATCTTTTAGTGCTGGGATTTAGGCAAAAAGGATGCTTATCATTTTATCATGCTTGCAGAAATAAATTTCTGAGTTCAAAATAAAATTAAAGGCAGGCGTGGTGGCACATGCCTATAATCCTAGTGCTTAGGAGGCTGAATCAGGAGAAGCTGCCCAAAGTCCAAGGCCAGCTTGGACTGTACGCTATGGAGTGAGTTCAAGGCCAGCCTGGACGTAACAAGACCTTGTCACAAACAAACAAACAGCTGAAGCAGTGTCCAGGCTGGTCTATCACAAGACTATAACAGGAAACAAGTATGCAGTGATAATTTGGGGACATGTTGTAATTGGTGGAAACAGGAAGTTAGGAACCATGTTAAGGTCACAGCCCTCCTCAGCCAGGTCAGAAATGAGGAAGTACAGGCTGAGGAAGTAGCAGAAAAGGGGCTGGATCCCAAGCAGCTCTCGCTTTTCCTTTCTGCGGGCTCCTGTGGCAGGGTCCCATGTTCAGCAAGACTTAGAGGCAAAGCTTCCCTTCGGTCTGTGCCACAACCTTGACAGTGAAATTGGAAGCCCTAAGTCCTGTGACTGGGGCAAGACATCAACTGTGCCAGAAGTGTCGGGGCTTGCAGCCAGCAAAGACATCTTTAATTCTTCACTCTTAAAAAAAAACCCTCAAACCTCACTCTCAACTGGGTCTGTGCCTATGGGCATCTTAGTGGGGAACCCCCACAGAGCTTCTGTGGCATCCCCCATTCTGCGCTGGCAATAGGTAACCCTTCTGCTCAGCTGGCATCAGCTCAGCTCTCCAAAGGCCAAAGAGCCCTCAGCCTTCAGCCACACATCAGGCCCTCAAGCCAGCATGCGGCATCCACAGTCAGCCTGAGCTAGGCCAGACTCTGGCTCGCCTGCATGCAGCTTGCTTCTCCAGGTTCTCCAGCATCCTCAGGAAGGGGCTGTCCTGTGCCCCCCACTCCCACCCAGCTTTGGAGGACCCTCCTCCTTCAACCCCTCTCCATGGTCTTTCTGGGATTCTAACCCTCATCACAGCGGCCCTGCTCTGCCTGTCACTGGGCTTGCTCAGGATTTCCTGACCCTCAGTGCTTGGCACCACCCTCAGCTTCCTTCCCTGACCAAACTCTCTTTTCGCAGTAGCCCCTGCTGTGGCTCACTGCAGGCGGCAGCTTCACCCGAGGTCCACAGAGGAGGCCAACCGTGTCCTTAGCCCGTCTGCAGACAATGCCTTCTCCCACTACAGGGGGCACAAAGCGGGCTGTGGCCTCTGGGTGTCTCTCTTCTCCTTGCGCTCTTCTTTATGCTCAGCTACTCCTGAGGTCCTACCATGTACCAGTGCCCCAGGTACCTACCTGTGGGTTCTAGGGCCTGGCCTAACTTTCCAGGGTACACCCCAGCCCTCAGGCTATCCCATCACCTTGGGCCACTGAGCTCAGCAAAGTTACGGCACAACAGAGATGAGGGTTTTCCTTTTTATTTGGCTCCTTCTGCCTGCCGCTCCCAGATAAGTTTTGAGACAGCAGTGCAGGCAGAGGATGGCGGTGCCCACACTGCCATCAGGCCATACATAGCCTGTGCCCACCTCCACTCCCACACAAGCCCCCAGTTCAAAAGCAGCTACAGAAAACAGCCCAGAGGCACTGGAATAGAAAGGCCACTTTCCAGAAAGAGTCCAACAAATCCGAACTCAAAATCCAAGCAAGAACCTGCTCCTTTCTCAGAGGTAGGTGTCAACCCACAGGGGATGTGGCGAGTGGCTGCAGTCCCCAGAGTCCCTTCCCGCTGCCACAGCAGCCTCCTCTCTCCCTCGGGTCGCAGCCCATTCCGTTTTGCTCTTTCCAAGAGGCCTTCTGCAGCCTCCCGTTAGGTGAGCCTCCTGCCAGGTCTGCCTGTGCTTGGTGGCTGGGTCAGGAGTGCTGGCAGCCCAGCCCAGGGCCGGTTCGCAGATAGCCCCGCGGCCAGGGAAGTGGCCCGGCTGAGAGCGCCCCGGAACGTCGGCGCCAGCTTCCCCCGGAGGCCTGGGCCAAGCCTTGCGCCTCGGCCACCGCCCGGGGCCGCGCCGGGTGCGTGTGCGCAGAGCACTGGGCCCAGCGCAGCGAGGGAGGCACGAAGGAGCCGGCGGGGTCGGGGTGCGCGAGGCTGGGCCCTGCGGCCGGCGGCACGGGGCGCGGAGGGCTGGAGTCCCCGTCCCTCGCGCCCGCGCTGCGCGCCGCCTGGCTGTGACACTCCAGGTGGCCGCAAGGCCACCGAGGGGCTGGGCCGGCGCGCAAGACGAGCGAGAGCGCCGTGATGCGGTGGATGGCCCTGCGCAGCGTGGCGATCTTGGAGAGCCTCTTGCCGCCCAGGTCGTGCCGCAGCGCCCGGCGCAGCGCGTTGAACGCCTCGTTGTAGTCCAGGATGCGCTTGCGCTCCCGCACGTTGGCAGCCATGCGCCGGGCCTTGGAGCGCACCGGCCGGGCGCGCTTTCTGCTCGCTGTCTCCTCTGCCTCGCCCAGCCCGCGGGGGGCGCCGTTCTCCTTCAGTACCCCCAAATTCCTCGCAGCCTCCGGGCTGGAGCCTCCCAAGTCCTCCACAGTGCCCTCAACACCCTTGAGGCCTCTGAGACCTAGCCCTGGTGCTCCACGAAACATGGCCTATCCCTGGGCCCCGCGCTTTGGCTGTGGGTCCACCCTGAGCGTTTGCTCCTGCGGGCTGGACACTCCCTGCACGGGCGGTCTCTAGCAGGGCTTTATGGCATCACGTGGCTCCCCGCCCTCCCCATCCATCCATCTCCCTCCTGCTTTATTACCTGCCCCCAGGTAGGTTGGCGAGGGAGGAAGCAAGCAAGCAAGGAAGCATGCAGATTCTTGTATAGTGGACCATCTGGGCAGTCTGGCCACGCCCGGAGCAGGCTCTCATCCCCACGGGAAATTTGCTTTGCCCCGTTCCAGAGGCCTCTCTGGGGTGGCTGAATTCCACAGGCTTCTGACCACGGAGTGCCACATGTGGCCTCTGGGTGGGAGAGCCGCCAGGCGCAGGGAAGGACGGCCTTGATGGGGTGAATGTGTTCCAAGAAACTTGAAAGTTCTTGTTAAGTCTGTGGGCAACCACAGAGCTGTCACTGAGGGATGCCCATCCCAGAAAGATCGATAAGGGAGCGGTAGATTGACACCGCAGGCCTTGCAAAGCCCTGCAGGTAGCTGAGTGGAGCTTCCAGTTTATCAGGGACTAGCTGGAGGCCGGCTGGGTTTCTGGGGTGGGGTTTTGATTTGGTCCAGCTCTCTACTGATCTCCCTTTGGCTCCCCATTCTGCAAAGCTGGATTGAGTCAGCAGCAGAGGGTGGGGGGCTCTGCTTGTAATATCCACCTGGGGCATCCCTTGGAATCCAGGGTCCTTGGGTAGCCCCATCTTATGACATCCTATTACTAATTCATCAAACAGTGCACAAACCCCACCACTATCACCAGGGATTTTAATTTTAAACAGGGTCTCAGGAAAAAAAAATAATAATGCTTAATCCCAAAGCAAGACCCCAGTGGAATTTCAGGCATCTGCAGGTGAGTTGTGTGGAGCACCAAAGTTAATCTCATTTCTTGTCACAACCCAGATGCCAGTGCTTGATATGGCATCAGCCAGGATGGCTATGCAGTTCACATCCATCTTGCCAAAGGGCTATTACCAATAACCCCATTATTTCACACCGTGACTTCTCCACAGAGGTAAAGAGCAGGACTCTAGGAAGTAAACTGTATGTATTTATTTGTGATTGTTTTGTTCATTAGTCTGAAAGCATCTTAAGGACTTCATATCTTCCAGGACCTGTCACCCCCCATCTGCAATATACATGATGTTTGTTGTTTGTTTGTTTGTTTGTGAGACAGCCTCCATGTATTCCAGGTTGGCCTCAAACTCTTGGTGATCCTCCTGCCTCTGGCTCTTGAATGCTGGGATCACAGGCATGCAAAACTATGCCGAGGAAATGTAAGTGAAATTAAACCGTAGCTACAACCAGATGTTTGTTTTCTGTACACAGCTGGCTTCCCACTCACCCACAACACACACTCACACACAATCTCACGCACCCACATAGCTCACACAGGATTCTGCACAGTTTACGGGCCACAGGTATTTAGGCCCTCACACCTACCCATCCAGCCCACCAGGATGTCAGTTTCACTGGGTCTCAGAGCAAGAGCCAGGGCATAGGCCAAAACCTATACTGCGTATCACAGTTCATAACTCCTCTCTTCCCACCTTGACCCACGTCCTTTAGCCACTCGAAACTACCCTACAGAAAACTGAATCATCCAGGGAGAACTCTTGACCCAGACAGATGCTGGGATGCAAGACTCTGCCCAGTCTCTCAGAAAAACTTGGCCCCTGAGTCCAAAAAAAGGGCAGATCTTTGACTACCAGAAGGGATGGGGGGAAAGGAGGTTTGGGAAGAGGGGAAGAGGACCTCTTCCTCCCGTCTCTCTAGCCCATGGCTCCTCCTGTGTGTCCTTGAGTTAGTCATGTCCCTGTCTGTGCACCTCAGTTCTCTTTGCATGGAAAATGTCTTCACCGTGAGTGTAGGCAGGATCAGCTATATAATTTACTGGGCCCAAGGCAAAAAATATGAAGGTCTTTGTTTCAAAAATTTGAAGAAGATAATGGTATAGCATTAAACCAAATCCAAGATACTTCTCATCTACCACACAGGTCCTGTGCCCAGGAAGCTCACTGTGAGTGTATGTGATAAACTCCACTCTGACTCAAACTCACCTGGACCATGACCTATGATCAAGAAGTATACGGGCAAGCCACAAGCACCCCCATCTTTACGGAAGGATGGAGGTGACCTATCTAAGGGGACCTTCCTTCCCCACTGGTTGCAGGGAAGCCACCCAGAGAGGAGACCCTGCCTGATGATGCACAAGCTGGAGGGAAGGTGCCAGTGGGTGGTAAACAGACTCAACTGCATCCAGCACCTTCTTTCCTCCAGTGACACAGCATCCTAGAACTTACAGTCCATTGTGGACAGCATGATGCTGATTAATGATTAATTATAAAATAATAATAATCTGGGAGGAATAAGGGGCGGGGAAGAGGATAAAAACAGAATTTGTATGTAGATGTACCAGCTCCCCGCCACGAGTGTAATCATTATGTACTATAAACACGTACTATTTAAAAAGAAAACCAATGATAATTGCACTGGTACTGACTTCCACTGAGTGCTTCTGGCATTGTACTAAGTGCTTTTAAACATACATTAACTTAGCCTCACAACAGTCCCACATAGAAGGTCCATTATTATAACACCCATTATACAGAATGAAAACAGACTCAGAGACAATTTGCCCCACGTCAGAGGGCCAAGCTGCAGTGTTGCTCCCATTCCAAGACCAAAATCATAACCCCTCTGGGCTGAGCCTGCATTCTCAGCTCAAGGACACAGCACCCCCAACACCTGTGTGCACCCCTATTCCCTCCCTCTCTGACCACCTGTAGCGATTATTGTCCTGGCATCCGTCCTCTGAAATAAAAGCTATCAAGGAATTCCAACATTTTCAAGCAAGTATGAAAAATAAAAAAGGTTTAGCTGACACAGAGCAAACCTAAAAAGCTGGGGCAGCAAATGGCAAGAGCGAAGCAAGGAAGAGTGGGGACCAGAAGGCAGAAGGCCCAGCTGCGCTCCTGGCTCCTGCCCGGGCTGATCTGTTTTGCCTGGGGTTTGCTTCACTGACTCTGACCAGCCCTCGAAGGACTGATGGCCACTGAGATCCCAGGCAGAGCACCAAAGTGACAGGCTGCACCTTCCCCTGACCCTGACTGCAGGTGAGACAGAGCCCAGAGAGCCAGAAGCTGCCCAGGGAGATTCAGGATCAGCTTGCAGCTCCCTGGCTGTGTCTGCAGAGAAGGCTGGAGCTCTGGACAGAGTACAGGAGGTTCACTGGGGGTCTCCAGCCATCCCTGAGCCTCCCCACAGGGATCCCTTTAACTGTGTCTTAGAGTTTAGCAGATTATAGTATGCTTCCATGCTTAATCTGCACCTCAAGACCACGTCTAGATTCTCAGATAGCAGAAACCCTGCCTGCCAGCTGCATGGCAGATGTGAGGCAGTGTTCGCTGAACCCTGGAAAAATGCTGTTCCTGCTGAAAGATAATCACGCAACCGGAAATTCCACGAGTCTGATGAAGCACGCGTTCCGTTCAGAGCCAGTAAACAGCTATTGAGCACCTACTAACTACTAGTACTGTGTGCCCAGACAACCACAAACAAATGTATAAACTCAAATGCAGTCTATAAGGCTCAATAATAAAACAGATGAGCTGGGTGTGGTGCTGCACACCCGTAATCCCACCACTTTCGAAGCTGACAACAGAAGGATCGATGCAAGTTTGAGGCCAGCCTGGGCTACCTGTAAGTTCAAGACTAGCCGGCACATAGTGAGACTGGCTCAAAAAGCAAAAAAGTAAAATAGAAATAAACCTGCAGCCAAACAGAAATGTTCCCTACCCACTCCAGTCACCTGGGGGAAACCTAAGAGTTGTCAGTGGTTCTCAAAGCATGGCTTTCGTAAACTTTCTTATTTTTTTAATGTGCTGGGGGTTTGAACCTAGAAACAAAAAATTCTTGTGCTCTACTGTAGAGTTACTGGATTGAAAACTGTCCCCATGGAAAAACAGTTTGAATCCTCAAAAACAAATTCACCCTCAATACCTATATATATATATTTTTTTCCAGAGTCTATCTTAAGTGGTAGTAAGTTTCAACTTTTATAAAAACATTGTTCAGGGTCAAATACATAACCCTGGGTTAAACACCAGTAGCATATTGTAATTTAAGTTATTTAATGATAAACTTGACTGCACAATTTTCTTCTAGAGGATTAGAAAATCCCCATTGCATGGAGGGGGAAATCCAGTGCAGTACACAACTATGGGGCTTAAAGGGAAGAAACTAGTAACAGAAAAATCAGTAAGAAGAATTATGTACAAAGAACAAAAAGAAGGAAGAGGAGGAGGAGGAGGAGGAATGTGTCACCCTAGCAATTCAGACGGCTGAGGCAGGAGGATGGAAAGTTCGAATTTGAGACCCTGTCTCAAACTTTAACAAATAAATAAAAATTTAAAAATAAAGGGCTGGGGGTGTAACTCCGTGGACGAGCTCTCGGATTCAAATTTCCTAGTACTTCAGTCATAATAATTTTAAACAAAAAATAAAAACCCAATAAGAAAAATAATTGACCCACAGACTGCTCCCCGTCCGGGACCCCAACCACGAGCCCTCCAATCGCCGGAAAAAGCACCACTTTCCCGGGGCGGGGAGCGGCTCGCCACCCTTTCTTCCCCTCGCAGGCCGGAGATGGCCCGCGGGCGCGACTTGGCGGTCCCGAGGCCACGCTCTCGCGACCAACGGCCGCCCCTCCCTGCGCACGCGGCGGCGCGGCGCGGCCTCAAAGCGGCGGGGGGGGGGGCGCTTCCGCGGCACCTGCCCCGCCCCGCCCCCGCCGCG
Source organism: Dolichotis patagonum (assembly GCA_004027295.1). Lineage (NCBI taxonomy): Eukaryota > Metazoa > Chordata > Mammalia > Rodentia > Caviidae > Dolichotis > Dolichotis patagonum. The sequence goes on from PVJX010016200.1 coordinate 10,288, forward strand.
AGCGCCGCTCCCCGCGCCGCGCCGGCCGCGAGGGGGCGGGGGAGGGGAGGGGAGGGGCGGCCGTGATTTAGGGCCGGGCGGTTCCGCAGCTGGCCGCCAAGGTGCCTATTACCGCCCGGCCGGGCCTGGATTGCAGAAATTCCTGCTGTTCCCTGGAAGTTCCGGCGCGGCTCCCCGGGGGAGGACGAACTCCCGCCGTGGAAGGGAGCCGAGATCCCCGCGGGGCCGGGCCCTGGACGCCCCCGGGAGGCGCGCGGTCGTCACCCCGCTGCCCAGACCCAGGCCTCGCGCTGCGGCCGAGCAGTGCGGAGCGTTTGGAGTCCGGCACAGGCAGGCTGTTTTGGGCTCCGTCCCTTCATGCAGTCATTCAGCGATAACCAAAATATGCGTGTTTCATTTCATTTTAATGTTTGCTTGTTTGTTCATTTATTGCAGCATGGAGGGCCTCGTGCGTGGTAGTTAAGGGCTCTACCGCTGAGCTACACGTGGAGTCCGACAAAATATGATCGACCGCCCACTAGTGATTACTAATACAGAGCAGTGACGGAAACAGCCAAAATCCCGGCCTCGGGGAGGTTCCTGGCACTGTCTTGTGGCAGAAAGAAATTAATACAGAAAATAAGCGATGCGTGCAGTAAATAAGTACTATTAGAAGTGTGTTAGACAGTGATCAACGTTGCAGGAAAAATACTACCAGGAAAGCCACAAAGTATCAGTATGGGCTGGGTGTCGGCCAAAGCCCACCTGAGAAGGTGACGTCTGAGTAAGAACCTGATTGTGGCCATCTTGGGGCGGATGCAGGCAAGGGTAGGAGAGTGTGCAAAGGCCCTGAGGTGAGAGGCGAACAGCGAATTCCAATGGGTACCAGGAAACGTGGGCCTGGGGCTAACACACAAGCTCAGACTGATGACAGAGACTCCATGGTACAAATCCTGTGGGCCTCGGACACATCTGCTTTCGCTTGCCAATAGATGGGAAGACATAAATGTTCCTTCACTTCACAGATCTTAAGATCAAAGAAAAGCCATTATCTTTGTCTTCCACTGCTGGACCAGGCCTTTCTCTACCCCACCCTCTCCTGGCAGCACGCAGAGGCTGCTCTGTCCCTCCCCGCCTCCCCAGGTGTTCCTGCCTTGCGGTGGGTGGCGCCCTCTTCCGTCTCTACTGGTCTCTACCTTGCACGCTGCCTCCTCAATGGTTCCTCCCCAGGTCTCCCACTGCCTCCCGGGAAATGTAAATGTGTTCAGGCTGCAATTTTCCTACTTCCTGGAATTTACTTCTCTCCTTTGTTTCCTGCCTCAACTGTCACCCCTCATAAACTACGGAGCCTGGCTTGTGCCACCTCTCAAACCCCAGTCTCCTGAAACTCTCTCCCCTGTCATTCATCCTCTGTAACCTTGGCTTTTCCAGGCTACTTTAGTTACACACCATGTTTATTGAGCACCTACTTACCATCTGCCAATTCTTGGATCGGGTCATGAAGAAACCATCCGGTACAAAATTGGCATGATCCTCACCCTCCAGGCTCTTGGTGTCTAGCGCGGAGGGCCATTTTGTGCACCAACTATTTCAGTGGCAAGATAGAAAAGATACACCAGGTTTGGAAGTGGTGCAGAGGAAGGAGTATAAACTCTAAGGATTCCGGAAAGCTTTTACAGGGGAGATGATGCCGGAACTGGATTTCAGAAGAGGGACGAAAGTTTGCCAAGCAGCAAGTGAAAAAGCACTGGAGACTGAAGGACCCGCATGGGCCAAGGCCTGGTGGATAAACCACTGCGGGATGATGTGGCAGATACAGTGAGTCTGACCTTGCCAGGCGCGGAAGTGGGAGGCCAGGGAGTGATGGGAGATAGTGCTGGAGATCGTTAGGCATCATGGGAGAAGTCTTGTGTTTGTCCTATAAGTGGCTGGGAACCAAAAGGTTATTAAACTGAGAAGTGACACGGTCATTGGATTGCAACACAGCACCTCTGAGCAGTGTCGAGAAGGGGCAGAAGACAGACTCTCGTTAGCAAATAAGGACCCAGGAGAGGAGATGGGGTCCAAGATACGAAGGTGGTGATGAGAGAGAGGAACTGGATTCAACACCTGTTCAGAAAACAGAACTGGCTGGGTGTGGCGGTGCATGCCTGTAATCCCAGCACTCAGGAGGCTGAAGCAGCAGGATTGCTGTGAGTTCAAGGCCAACCTGGGTTATATAAGTGAGTTCAAGGGCTGGGGATTTAGCTCAGTGGCCTAAGCGTTTGCCTGGCAAGTGCGAGGTCGTGAGTTCGATCCCCGGTACCAAAAAAAAAAAAAAAAAAGTGAGTTCAAGACCAGCCTGCCCTACGTAGTGAGACTCTGTCTTAAAAAAAGAAAAAAGCAAACAGAACTGGCACGTGGGGTGCCCACTGGATTAGCAGGTGACAAAACAGAGGCAGTACCTCCATTTCCTCCTTTAAGACTGGAGGGTTAAAAAAAAAAGCAAATTAAAATAATAACAACAAAAAAAGACTGTCGTGCTGAGGTTCCTGAGTACCTCTTAATGATCTGTTTCCTGAACTACAGTCTGACTACCAATACAGGACACCTGTTTCTGGGTAGCTGGGGCACCTCGGGCACCAGGGGCTCACGAAGGCTGTTGGTCGCTGTTTGTGATGTAGCACTTGGACATCTTCCTGTCTGGAGGACGGAGGCCTCCGTGGCGGGGCTCCAGAAAGCAGAGATTCCCAGCAGCCAGGAGAAGAGTCCAGGCACTTGGCTCCTTGGCCACAGTCTGGACCCGGCGTCCCAAAGAAACAGGCGACCATGGAGAAATCACTCTGCCAAAACCAGGGCCTTCAGCATCCTAGGAGTTTCCCAAACTGATTTCTGGATGGAACCCAGGGCTGCACCCTCAGCCCCCAAACTTAATTCCCCGGCCTTTCTCCCTGTTGCTTTTATGAGCTATCTCAGGGTAACCCAATACCTCCCTCTCCCATTTAAGTGATCAGAGTTGGGTTTTATTGTTTCCCCCCAAGAATCCTCACAATTCAGGATTCCTTTACTCATACTTCCAAGCCCGCCCCCTTGCTTAGCTTGTGTGAGGCCCTTTCCTAGACTCCAGAGCTGAGCCAGGGGTCCCCGGTCTCCTCATCTGTAAAATGGGTTGGAGGAGCAGGGATGTAGTCCAGGGATAGAGAACTTTCCCAGTGTATGTGAGGTTAAGGCCCTAAATTCAAACCCCAGCACTACCAACCCCCCGCAAAAAAGACAGACAGCTGCCTCACAGAGTTGTGAGACATGATGCCACTCACACAAAGCCCTGAGCACAGGACTTGGCACACAGCAGGCACTTAATATTTACTTGCAGGCTGGGCATGGCGGCGCACACCGGTAATCACGGCCATCACCGTCTCAAAAAAAAAGCAAAAGGAAACAAACAAAAAATTTACTTAGTATACTCTCCTTGCAAATTTACACAACACCTGAGTTTCTTCTTCCAAGCGTGTGACATATTTCATACTTGGTTCTTTCCAGCCCCCGCGGCACCGCCCTCCAGCAGGGCCTCCCCACGGCAGGTCCACCTTGATCGGAGGCCGCACTATGTCAGCTCTTCACCCACGCTCAGCCCTGCTGCGCCTATGACACAGGACAGCGGAGTGGTTGTTTGGGTCCTGGAATAAGAGCACTGTTAGCTCTACAGGCGTGAGCAAGATGCCGAACCTCTTCGGACCTCAGTTTCCTTGCCTGTAAGATGGGGATGCATAATAGCACGGTTTCATCAGACTGGCAAGGATTAAATAAAACAGTGTGCTACGCCCTCTGCACGGGGCCAGGCAGGTTCTCTGTATTTACTTTCTCCTGACCCAGAGCAGTCTGGCCGCAGCTGTAAATCATCTGGATTACCAAGAACACGGTCCTCCCTCCCACCCCGGGACCAAACTCCTCATCACCTCCACCCACTGATGACCCCGAGATTGGCTTCTCATTAAGGAAATGACAAAGTGGCCACTGCGCTTTTAGCCACAGTCTGGAGCTAGATCTGCGCCCAGAAGCAGTGGGGAAAATAGTAGGGATCCGGGGTGCAGGGCTGGCTCTGTGTGGGAGGAGGCTGCGTCCATGGATAGACAGGGAAAATGGTGCCCGGCCCGGACTGAGCACTGAGGGCCGAGTGTGGGCTTGGGAAGCCGTCTTTGTCCTCCTCGGACTCAGTTTTCACGTCTTTATGTGGAAATAATAAACGATAGCACCTATCTTGCAAGGTGAGCGTGAGAATAAATTGGGATGCACTAGACTTCCAGGACGAAGATGTAGCTCAGTGGTAGAGCTTGCCTAGCGTGCGTGAGGCCCTGATTAGAACCCCAGAACCTAAATCAATCAGTCAGTTTAGCTCTTTGTAGATGTCAATAAATGGTTTCAAAAGATACATCGTATCAGTTATTGTCACTATTATAATTATTGTCATTGGAACTCAGGTGTCAATTTTCCCTGCTCGGTTTGATGAATGAGTAGTTATCCTGTCTCCACTGATTTGCAGTACATCTCTGCATCTCTGCCATGCCACTTCCGCCTCCAATGTCTGTCCAGTTGGGTAATCCTTCAATCTTTTTGTTCATTTTCAGCTTCGTCTTGGCTGTTCTTGGCCCTTTTTCTTTCTTTCTTTCTTTCCTTCTTTTTTTTTTTTTTTTTTTGGTATTAGAAATCGAACTCAGGACCTAGTGCTTGCCAGGCAGGCACTGTGGCCACTGAGCTATATCCTTGGCCCCCTGTTCTTTCATAGGAACCTCAGAATTCCTCTGTCTAGTCCCATGACTAGTTTGACTTGTTCATACCTCTTCTACGTATATTTTTTATTGAGGCATCCCTCATGGTGACAAAACTGCTGCAGGAGCTCCATCATGCACAGTAGGAGACAATGACCTAAGTAGGCCACCTCTAAAATCTTGACCCATAGAAACTGCAAACTAACTAATGTGCATTGTTGTTTTAAACCAATTTGTTTTGACATGCTCTGTTATGCAGTAAGATAATGAATACAGCAATTATGTCCTTTCCCAGCCTTTCCTGCAGCTGATTGAATTCTCTGAGGGGTATGATCGGAGGTCATGAGCACCACTTCCGAGCCTGCCCACAAGTTTTCCATCCACAACCTCTGTGTTTCTGCCTTTTTGCTGGCTTCCTGGCCCCTAGGACAGCCATGGCAGTCACAGAATAAAAGTGACAAAGTCACAGCGGGAAGGAATCTGGACTCTTCAGGGCCTAGGAAAGAGGCCTCTGCGGGTACATTAGTCCCGCAGAGGCTAATGTACGTGAGCGATGTGTGACTGTTTCTGTGTGAGCCACTGAGATCTGGGGATGACAGCATTTAAAGCCACCTGAGCTAATATCCTCTCACAGAGAACTAACAGGTCATTTCAAAGCACGTTCATAAACTGTCTCTGGATTCGATCGCCCGGCTCATCATGGGGTAGGTAGGACAGAGGACTTTTGCCAGTGAGGACCACTGAGGCTGAGGGATTCGCCCCAAGGCACAGAGCTCACCATGAAGCAGGAAGACGGCGAGGTAAGTGGTGAGGAAGAGGCAGGATGATCCAGTCTCCAAGCTTAAATTCGGGGGCAGATGGCCAGGAGTACGTGAGTCCCAAACCCTCCGCCTACAAGCGGCTTGGCCTTCGACCACACTCTTAATCGCTCTTGTTTGGATTTCTTCATCTGCAAAATGGGAACCCTAAAAAATAATTTCCGAGGCTGTTTGGGAATGTTCAGGAGATAATATATGCAAGACGCCTGGCACCCAATAGGCATTCAATAAATATTTGATGACTGAATTAATAAAGTGTGCAGCCCAGCTTGGCAGTCTCTCAATTAAAGTTAGCTATTGCACACGTTTGTATTTAATTTATATATAAACACATTACATTTTGTTACCGTCAAGATTGTTATTTAAACAAGGCTCTGAGACCATGGAAGCCTCTCAGGTCTGGGGCGGGCTGTGGTGAGGCGGCCCAGCCTCTGGCTTCGCAGACCTGGCAGTAAATCAGGTCCCAGCAGGCCTGTAATTAACAAGCCGCAGTGGGCGGGCCCGGGGCGCCCCGCCCACCCTGTCCCAGGGGCTTCCTGCGCCCCACCTCTCCACAAATGGGGGCTGGGAGCTGGGGGGTCCTTCCACCACCTCCTGATTTATGGCCTGTGTGCGAAGGAGATTTATGAGCTAAGACCAGGAGCCTAGGAGTTGGGAGGGGGCGTCGCCCTGAGGTACAGGACACATTGGTCACTGCATAAACCCTGCCAGTAATCAGGCTGGCAGAAGGGAACAGGGCTCAAAGACCCTCAGCTCCTGTCACTTCCCTTACCCCATCTCCAGCTCAGGTTTTCTTAGTTTTAGGTCCTACACGCTTTGCCACGACTATGTTTTTTGTTTTGGGGGGTGGAGGGGTTTGTTCTGTTTTGTTTTTGTCTTTTTGAGACAGGGTCTCACTATGCAGCTCAGGCTGGCCTTGGGCTCACTTTGTAGCCCAAACTGGTCTTGAATTTGCAATGCTCCTCCTGCTGGGATTACAGGAGTGCGCCACCACACCTGGCTGCCATGAGTATGCTCATGCCCATTTCACAGATGTGGAAATAGAGTCCCTGGAGGTGAAACAGTCCATGGGCGAGTACACAGTCAGCGAGTGGGCAGGGGCCTGGGATATTTTTACCCCTGGGGCTGGAGAACCCAGAAGGAGATGCATTTGGAGGAAGGGGTTTGGGTCCTAGGCCCTGGCAGCAGATAAAGATGCCCCCAGACAAGAAGAGGTAACCAGGTCTCCTGGGACTGTGCCTGGCTGCCCTGCGTCTGGTGGGGTCCAAAGCCTGTCCTCAGCTACTGCCACCCTCTACCCGCACTGTGCTGGGTGTGTCTCCCAGCTCCAGCTCAGCAGGGCCCAGCAACCCTCACGGGAGGCATCGCTGTGCAGAAGAAAGGCCTTTCCGTGGATTCTGACTCCAGACTCAGGCTCAAATGCTGGCTCCCACCGACCCACTGGCCTTAGGCCAATTATTTACTATCTCTGCATCTCAGTTTTCTCATTTAAAAAATTGGGGTGATAAAATACAGATGCATGTATATAACTCCTGGGACCCTCGAGCACAAGAGCTGTTGAGAAATCATTTTCTCCTCGGCATAGGGCTGGAGCTTTGTTATTGTCAGAGTGCATGGCATAGACAGTGTCAGAAAGACTCAGGGTGGTGGAATTTCATAGACCCCAAGAATTTTGGAACAAGAAGTGATCATCTTATTCCACCTTCAGACTGCAGGGAGGGGTGTCTCTGAATCCCCCAATCTGTTCATCAGTATTTATGGTGCATTTGCTAAGTAGCAGGCACTGTTTTAGTCTGTGACCCAATCCTGCCCTCACTGATTTTACATTCTAGAGAGATGGAAACAGAGAGGCACAGAAAACATGTATTATAAACTGGGTGTGGTAATGCACACCTATAATCCCAGCACTCAGGAGGCTGAAGCAGGAGGATTGCTGTGAGTTCAAAACCAGTTTGGACCGCACAGTGAGACCCTGTCTTAAAAAAGCAAACAGCAACAGCAAGATGTATACCTAAAAAGTTACAGCTATGGGCTTATGTCAGGGGAAATCTACAACCCAAATAAAGTTAAGGGTGACTGAGTCCAATTCCCCAAAAGAGAAGTAACTTGCCACATTCCAGGCCCAGCCAGGTCTGAACCAGAAGCTCCCACTGCCCAGTGCCCCTCTGTGCACTGCGTGCCCTGTGGGTGCATGTTGGGGGACCCCAGCCTTCCAGTGCTCACCTATGCCCCCTCTTACCCTGGCACCTCGCTTTTGCCAAGGACTCACCCTGTTTGTCCACAAAGAAAGCAGAAGTGCCATGGGCAAGGAGTCCTCAGCTTCAGTCCCTGCTCCTACGCTGTAGCGCTTCTAGGCACTGTCCTTGTTTCTGTGTCATAGGAGGAGGTGGCCTACCTTCCCCCCAGGTCAGCGCTCCAGTCTTCTAGCAATCCTGTCTATTGGTCATCCTCCCTCTGCTCCTTCCTCTCAGCCCATAAACATGTGACAAATTATCTCACTTAGTGACTTAAAACATCCATGTATTATTTCCATGATTCTGCAGGTGGCTGGTGACATGATATCAGGTAGGGTCACTGTGTTACTGCATTCAGCTGAGGGCTTATCTGAAGCTGGAGCATCCAAGGAGGCCGCTCTTGCCTCGCGGCCTCCTATACGGCATGGCCTCTCTGAATGCCCAGTTGCTGCAGCAGGGAACCTGGACAGCCTTGCAGAAGCAGGGCTGCTGGGTTCCACCAGGCAGGAGGAAGAAGTTGCCAGTGTTCTTTGAGGAACTGAGCCGAGAGGGCCGTGAGCACCATTTCTGCCAACCCGTGAGGTCCAAGCAAACAGCCAGGCCAGCCTGACTCGGGGGAGGGAGACAACTCCACCGGGAGACTGAGCGGCAGAACATGAATTGAGGTGCTTGTGGCAGTACTTGGAAGCTATCAGAAGTGCTCACACGTGCAGTTCTAACCTCCGGGATCCTGCTGAACCCTAGAAATCCCCTCACGGCCTCACCTCATCCCAGCTCATTTATTCATCCATAGTAATCCAGACAGGCGCCTGTCTGAGCTGGTGAAACCGCACTCACCCGTGACCCCACCATTTTTACCCTTCTTGTTCTACCTACGGGCCCTGGTGCCGTGCACCGCTCCTTCCAGAAACCGGGCTCCCCTGTTGGCATGTGCTCCTCCTTTGGGTCTCTTCCCACTGCTCTTCTGTCTCTTCCACGGGCTCCTTTCCTTTCGCTGGTCCCTTAAGTGTCGGGTCTCGATTGTCCAGGTGCCCCCCTTCCTCCAGACTTTCAGATCTGCTGGGATTAATTTCTGGATGATTGTTCTGCAGGTGCCTTGACCCAAACCCAGTTCTTTCCTTTGACTGCTCTTCCTCAAGAGTAAAGTGAACAAAAGAGCAAAACCATCATTACCTAGTTGGTCCAGCTAAAAACCCAAGAGCACCCCACGCACCCCCCCATTTAAGAAATGCTGAGTTCAAACAAAGCCAGGCAAGCTCTCTGCCACCTGACCCGCAGATTCTCCAGTGCTGACACACGCAGAAACGGAGCGCGTTCGCCGCCTCCCAGACTTGCCAACCAAGGATCCCTCCCCACACAGGATCTCCCAGATCAGAGCTTCACGCACCTGCTGCATAATTGTTAATTAGTTGATGTCAGACAGGAACGTGGGTTGTAGCCTAGCATCAGGCAGACCACTGCCTAGAACTTCCCCACCAATCTGTGGCTCCCTTAACTTGCCTACAAAATGGAGGTGACTCTAGGGACCACCTCAGAGGTGGTGGTGGGGATTCAAGGTGACAGCGCTGGACACAGTCACCGCATGTCCTCACTGCTAGCTTTCCTCTGAGGCCCTATCAGGGAGGCAAGGAAAAGAAACTCGCTCTAAGAAGCCTAGTTTCCCTTCAGAAGTGTGTTCCTTTGGGCAGTGTCACAGAATTTCTCATTCTTTAAACATGGCTAACTCAGAAAACTTTTTACTCCTAGAATTACAAGCTTGGGACTTTGGAAAAGAGAAGGGGAGTGTGGTAAAAGCAGACAAAATGTGGGTGGTGTCTTGGCGCCCTCTGCTGGTCCTCACGTGGAACTCCAAGCAGAGGGATACTGTGACGCCTGCGGCTCGCGCACTGCTGCCCGGGGCAGCAAACGTGTTTCTTCCGTCTGTCTAAAGACGGGAAATCTGCTTTCTGCCTCTGACCAGCTTTGTCCCGCCCTGCTCCTAGGGACTCTGAGTTTTCATCTCCTGGAACTGCAGTTGTTCCTTGGGCCCGTTTTTCAGCACAGGCTCAGCCTCACCTCCTGTCGCAGCAGAAAAACCGAGGCCCTCAGGTGTGAACTGTCAGCTACCTGCCCAGCCTCAAAGATATGTTTGCACCCGATACTCCTCCTTGCCTCCTGGGGCCAAAGGTGACCCCTGCTGCTCCACGCCCGCCCCTTGCAGAAGCCAGGGTTTTGTTCTACTTGCCTTGGGGCCTCCCCTTTTTGTGTGTGTGTGGTTTTTTTGGTTGGTTTTTGGGTCTTTGGTTTTGTTGTCGTTGTTTTGTTTTGTTTTTCTTTGTTCTGTTTTACTGGAGACAGCCTCAGTGTCCTTCCAGTACTTTCTTTTTTTTCAAACCCACGTGCCTCCTTTTTTTCAAGACAAGGTCTCCCTAAATCGTTTGTAAATTGCACAATCTGGACTGAAACTTGTGGTTTTTCAGTCTCAGCCTCCCAGATTACAGGTGTGTACCACCACACCTGGCCTCCAGCACGACTGATTGATTGATTGATTGAGACAGAGTCTCACAAAATTGCCCAGGCTGACCTTGAAATTTCCTGCTTCAGCCCTCTGAGTAGCAGGAATTACAGGAGTGCAGCCCTACTCCCACCTAGACTAGATTTCTTAGGGTGATTTTAGATGTGAAGAAAAACTGAGATGCTACTATAGAGAATTCCCACATATCCTAAACCCCATTGCCCCTGTCACTCACATATTACGTGACTATGATTTGTTTCTTACAATTAAGGAACCAGTATGAATACTCAGTAGTGTGTGGGGGGGGTACCAGGAATAGAACTCAGAACTTCATGTTTGTCAGAACATGCCACTGAGCTATATCCCTGGCCCACACTCGGTATAATTAACTACAGTCCTGTTATGATTTGTGTCTCGATGTCCCCCCAAAGCCTCATGTGTCATGGGGACAGGCTCCTAGAGTTTGTGAATGACTCATGGTCCAATGCCGGGATTACAGGTGTGAGTGCTGCACCCAAGAAGGTGTGATCTCCCTACAACATGAGGGGCAGAGTCTCCTCGGCATGCTTCTGCCCTTTTTGCTCCTGTTGCTTTTGCTGTCTTGTGTCTCCATGAACTGTCGCCTTCTGCCACGCCACCCTGCCTTGGACCCAGCAGATTATAGACTAAAACCTCCACAAACTGAGTTAAATAAACCTTTCTTTCCTTAATTTGGGGCATCAGGTATTTTGTCTCAGCAATGAGAGAAAATTAACCAAGGCAAGTCCATAGTTCATTCAAATTTCCTTTCTGTTCCATGATCCCATCCACGATACCATGTTGCGTTTAGTCTTTCTGTCTTCTAAGCCCCACTCCTGGAATTGTCCTGATGCTTTTGCGTGCTTGCACAGATGGTACGTGTCAGTGGTGGTGAACTTATGGCACATGTGCCACAGCAGGCTGTGTGTGTCACCGAAAGCTCTAAAAGGTTTTCGGTCGCTGCTATACGTGATTGGAAAGTCCTCTGAGAGCTCGTGTGTCAAAGGTATGGTCCCATCTTGGTGCTGTTGGGAGCTATGTAGCTTTTAAGCAGTGCTGTTCAGACAAGCTCTTTGGAAAGGACTATAGGGCCACAGCCCCTTTCTCTTCTTCTCCTTTTTGCCTCCTGGCCACAAGGTGAGCTGCTTTGCTGTGGCACCCACTCCTGCTACAATAGACTGCCTCACAGGTCAGGGATTTAGCTCAGTGGCTCAAGTGCTTGCCTGGTAAGTGCATGGTCATGAGTTTGGTCCCCGGTGTGGGAAACAATAACAACAACAAAACAAACAAGTGGCCCTGAAGCAAGGCCAGCAGATTGCTGTAGCTGCTGGTTTCAAACAGGAGCCTAAAGAGAATTCTTTCTGTGATCTGTTGGCAATTTCAGAACTTTGGAAATGGAATGGTCAATTCATCAGAAAGAAATAGCAGGTGAGTATAGAGGACTTCAGGGGGCCTGCAGGGGAGAGACCCTGGCGCCTCGGAACCTGCATGGTGCGGTTGACTCGGGGTGCCTGGAGAACAAGGAACTCCTCCCCTCTCTGGGAGGTGGCTGTGATTCTGCCTGCGTATGGGCTGAGAATCAGACATCTCAGGTCGTCCTGTCCCATGTCCCCCCTCCCTCCCCTTCCTCCCTGCCTAGCAAGTGGGAGCCAGTGAACTACACATCTTGTGAAAAGATTGGCTATGTTATTTAGTATGAGCTCTCCATATGCAAAGATAGGGACAACGATTTGGAAGAAAACAAGAGACAATATGACAGATAGTGAAGATCTCTGGTTGTCTGGCTTTGAAACTTATGCTTTCTTATGTCCCATTCTGTTCTGTTTTGTTGTGTTTAATTTTACTCCCTTTGAAAATAAAATAAAATAAATTTAAAAAAACAAAAAAACAAAAAACAAAAGAAACAAAAAAAACACACCATACTCCCTCATTATAGGCCCCAAAGCATCAGGGTCAAGCAACCATGGACTAAAATCTTCAAAGCTGTGAGCCAAGGTAACATTGTCTCTTTATAAACTGATTATCTCAGGTATTTATTCTAGTGATAAAAAGTTGACACAACTGAGATAATAGGATTTTGGGGGTGGAAGACATAGATAGACTGGCATGTTTATCTCGTCACATTGACATCAGCGATGCTCATTAACGACATGATTTACTGTTGCTGATGCGGCCCTTGGTCACATGGCTGGGTGGTGTCTGTCTGGTTTCCTGCGGTGTTACTCTTCCTCCTGTGCTACTCACATTGAAGGAGTAGGGAGTTATGTTCCCCTTTGATGGCAGAGTACAGCATCTGCAAAATTCATTTGAAATTCTGCATAGGAGATCTATGTCCTTTCCTCCATGTATTTATCTACTCAATCATATATATATATACTTACAGACTCATGCATTTTAGATATAAATTTAAATGTAATTTTGGATGATAGCCTGATATTACTTCCCTTATTCTGTTGCTCAAATTGTTTTCCCTCTGATATTTTAAATTTCATTCTCCTCTTTGGTTTGACACATATAGTAATATTATCAAGGCTCATTCAGTGATGCATACTGCAGCCTGGTTTTAAACAGCACGCTTGGAAGTAATCTCCATATCCATCTGTAGGGGAATGACCCAGATAATTGTTGCATGGAATACTGCACAGTCCCCTTTCCACACACCATCCTTTTCCTAATGAAGTGGATCTCCAAATACCTACATGGAGAAATACCGTGCTTAGGGCTACAGGTTCTGAAAACCAGCTAAGTCAAAATTTTGATGCTGTGACTTCAGGCAAGTTACTTAACCATTGAGAACCTCAGTCTCTTTGTCCAAGACAAGAGAATCTGTCTCATGGGATTGTTGTGAGGACTAAATAATACAAGAACATACTTAGAACATGCAAGGCACATAGTAAATGTCATTAAATTTTAATATTACTGGCATGTGTTTTTTTTTTTCACTATGAAAATGCTCTTTTTATTGTCGAAAATTCTTCTACAGCCATGCATGGCACACACACCTGTAATCCCAGCAGGAGGATTGCCGCAAGTTCAAGGCCAGTTTGAGCTACATAGTGAAAGCCTGTCTCAAAAAAAAACCCTCACACAGATTTCCCAGATATGTCATGTATTTCTTTTGCAGTCAATAAGAGAGACACACACCTCACCACTGAGGACCTTAAGGCTCTGGGCACACCAAGTCTGTGATACTCTCCTGGACTTCTGCGACCCTGACAAACCAAGGTGAAACAGGCTTTGAGAAATTTGACCAGTTCCACAGGGCTGGAGCAGCCAAAAGAATTCCACATGGCGTGTGGTTTTGTTTTGTTTTGTTTTTGGTACCAGGGATCGAACTCATGACCTCATGCTTGCCAGGCAGGCACTTTTGCCACTGAGCTAAATGCCCAGCCTGGCATATGGTTTTTTGAAAGTGTCACTATATAGTTCAGGCTGGCCTTGAACTTACTACATTACTCAAGCTTCCCTTGAACTCATGGCAATGTTCCTGCCTCAGCCTCCCGAGTGCTGAGGCCATAAGCATCTACCACCACATGCAGCTCTGTAGTATTGACATTATTACGGAAAGTTCTCTAAGATATCGTGTTGAGTGAAAAAGCCAAGTTGCAAAAAAACACGTAAAGCCTGTTACCACATGAATACAAAATGTGAGAGACAGGATCAAGTTCTCCCATATGGAGGTGCCATAAAAAGACCTCACTTGGTCCTGTATTCCCGCTATGCCCCTAGAAGAAACAGTTTACATGTTTACTTCTTTTGCCAGGGACTATGAGTAGTGTGGGATAATAGTAGTAATAAAAACAGCTGCTATTTATCAGGTTCTTACAGTGAGCTGGACTCTGCTGATCTCTTTCCAGGATAGACACTGCTATTGCTCCATTTTACAGATGCAGAAAGTAGGGCCCAGTGGTTAAATTTGGAGTCAGCTAGCTAGCAAGTTAGGCAGGGCTCAAACCTAAGTAATTAGACCTCCCGTAATCCTCTACACAGATTCACTAATTTGAAACCTTTTGCTCTGTTTGCATGATTGAGAGAGAGAGAGAGAGAGAGAGAGAGAGAGAGACAGAGTTAGTTGTCACTGAACAGTATAGAAGTTGCAGCCATCGTGCTCCTTCCCTCAAAGACATCAGTGCTTTATTTCCTAAGAAAAAGGTCATCTCTTACACAAACTCGAGTACAGGCTGTCAAAATAACACTGTTCTCAAGTTCAGGTAAGGAGGTCCGTGCCTGTGATCCCAGTGCTTGGGAGGCGAGGTAAGAGGGTCCCTGTGAATTCAAGACCAGCCCAGAGACACAGCAAGACCCCGACTCAAAAACAAAACAAAACAAACAAACAACAACTGTTCTCTAATCTATGGTCTATATTTGAGTTTTGTGAATTGCTCCAATAATATCCTCCAAAGCTGTTTTCCCTCGGGTCCAGTATCCAACGTGCCCTTTGTCTCTAGGTGAAAATAGGCCGACGGGGGGAGACACAGCTGCCAGCCCCCTCCCATGAGTCGGCGGCACTTATGGACTACAGGGGAGGAGAGCAAAAGTCAGCAAGAAGCTACGACCTCCTGGGAGTCAGTGCCATGTGTGGGCTGCCTGGGGGCGAGCCAGATGCCAGCCCCTTCCAGCAAGCGGGCAGGGAGACACGAAGAGCCAGTGCCCCCCACAAACACCTGTAAGCCACCGGCTGATCTGGAGAAGCACAGGCTGTGATGATAGCTAATGAGCTAAAATACAACTTGATGCTTGTAGTGTTTGGTGTTTTACTGACTTTGTAGACCTAAAGCCGGTAGTCTGATCATCTATTCGGGGGATAACAATCTGCACTGTGGCATCTACGGGGAAATCTCCTTGTGAAGGTGGTGGCCATTGTTAATTCCCTATTGTCTTGTTTCAAAATCCTATATCATTCTCGTTGTTTTGCTTGATTGGGTTTTATTCTGTTTTATCTTGTTTGATTTTGTTGTATCTGATGGCATGAGCAGCTAATTTGAAGCTGACAAGATATATTATGGTAGCTATTTTGAATACTATTATTTGCTTTGAAGTCATTTATTGTGTTCATTGTTTTGTTTTTACTTGTTCTATTCTGTTTCTGTTTTGTTTGATTTTACTACGTCTGAAGGTATAGGCAGCTATTTTGAAAACAAGAGGCATTATGGTAACCATTATTGATTTCCTGTTATCTGGCTTTGAAATCTTGTGTCACTGTCTTGTTTTGATTGGCTTTATTCTGTTTTATTTTGCTTGGCTTTAGTCTAAAATAAATTTTTTAAAAAACTGCCTTTGTCAGGCTTTCTTCATTTTTACCACAAACTCTTCCTGTTGGGTTTCATAGCTGACATACGGTTTATTCCAGAACAGTGGCTATTTCAGGCTTGCAGATAAAAAGGAATCCTGATAAAGACCCTGCAAGTTTTCCCCCATGTGCGTGAAATCACAAGTGGTTATCACCAAAAGAGTAGCCTGATGTGCTGGTGCTTGCCTGAACTTCTAGCTACTCAGGAGGCTGAGACAGGAGGAGAACTTGGGCCTAGGATACCAGCCTGAGCCACAGACTGAGACCTCAGCAGGAAGGAAGGAACAAAAGAATGAAGGAAACAAGAAGGAAGAAATGAGCAGAAGGAAAAGGAAAAGGAAGGAAAGGGAAGGAGGGAGGGAGCAAAAGCAAATTTGGTTTTTTCCTTCCCGTTGATACGCTACTGGGGGTGGAACCCAGCATTTGGTGCATTCGAGGCCTGTGCTCTACGGGACGTGGGAGGATGTGATGTCCAGTTCTGACCCGAAGCTGCCGCTGTGTGAGACTCAGTGCTGAGAGAGGCACAGGCAGGACTCGCTCCAAACTGCTCCTTCTCTCCACGGAGGAACCAGTGGGCAGGGGTGAGACTGTGGTTGGTTTTCCTGACCCTCGCTCCCCTTTCTCTCACCAATGATCTTTTCTGCTGGAGATTTACCTCTTCAGTCTCAGCACTGTGGGTGGGTCAGCTAAAACCTGCCAGGGAACCCCACTGTCTTAGTGACTTTTCTCTTTGGGGAAACAAAATACCTGACACCCAGAATTAAAGGAGGAGAGGTTCTCATAGAGGTTTCAGTCCATAGTCAGCTGGCTTCAGGGGAGGGTGGCACATGGCAGAGGGGTAACCGTTCATGGCGAAGCAAGACGGCAAAAGCAACCAGAGAGTGCGACAAGCCTCTTTGTGTCCGTCCCTGCCCTAGGGCTGGTGTAGCACTCACACCTTAACCCCAGCATCTGGCCATGAATCAGTCACAAACTCTAGATTCAGCCACCTCTGAAAACCACCCCCATGACTGCATGAGACTTTGAAGGGGCATCTAGACACACACCATAACACGCATATTCTTGGGACAGTAAATGCACGGTTCAGGTATGACATTTGCTTCTCAAAGACAAGAGATGGCTGGGGTTTTTGGTTTGGTTTGGTTTGGTGTCTTTTTGAGACAGGGTTTCACTATGTAGTTCAGGCTGGTCTTGAACTCATTTTGTAGTCCAGGTTGGTCTCAAACTCTCAGAAATTCTCCTGCCTCAGCCTTCTGAGTGCTGGGATTACAAGTGTGTGCCACAATGCCCTGCCTTGTTGTTTTGTTTTGTTTGAGATACTGGGGATTGAACCCAGGACCTTCACACTGAGCTACACTGCCAGCCCTCTTTGCTTTTTTCTTTTATGACAGAGTCTTGACCAGATTAGGCTCAAACTTATGATCCTTCTGCCTCAGCCTCCCAGAGTGCTAAGGTAACTGGCATGCACCACGATGTTATTTGAGGACTAGAGCAAATGCTCCCTAAAGCTCTACTCCATGCTGTTCAGTTACAGGAACTAAAATTATTTAGCGGTGTATTTAGCTGTTGTACTAGCTCTTTGCATACGCAAAATCTTCCTGAAGACAAAAGGTCAGATTCCATCCAATTCCATTTAATGGGTAGTTCTTGTTCAAAATGCTTTGCTGGAAGTGTGGGGGAGACAGACACAAAGACAAGCCAGGTTCTGTCTTTGAAAAGCCCCTTCTCTGCCAAGAGAGAGAGGAAGAGAAGGATGGCTTAAACTTGAACTCTGCCTCATTTGAAATGCAAATATCCCTAAGTTGCAATCACATATATCCCAAGATCAGTTAATAGATTCCCCATTGAGCCCCCGCAGGAAAAGCCTGTCTCAGGTTGTCGCTTGAGCAGTTGCAGCCCCCAAGAGCTGATATTTGATAGTTTGGCTGTGAGGATCTGAGGTAGAGTAAATTGATGTGTCCATCCGTGAAACAGCAACCTTTGAAAACCCAAATCCCACATCACTAAATGTGGTTACAAGGCTTCAGCGCTGGTCTTAAGGAAGGAGTCTCCAGTTAAGTTGCAACGTTTGACCTTACTAAGCAGCAAGAGCAAGAACAGAGGCCCACAGCTGACACAGAGTTCACAAAATAGAGACTGTCAGGTTGTCAGACGTGCTGGCATTACCAGCTGTCATCTTCCAGTTCACCTGGCTTGATACTTAAAAAGCGCAGTATTCAAGTCAGGTGCAGTAGTCCCAAGACTTGGGAGGATGAAGCAGGAGTCACTTGAGTCCAGGAGACTGAGGCCAGCCTTGGGGACATAGTGAAACCCTGTCTCCAAAACAAAACAAAATCAAAATATTCTAGGAAAATTTTAGCTGTACAGGATTAGATGTTTCTATATCCCAGAAACATCAAAGAATAGAAATATAGGACCTAAAACAAATGCTATCACTATATCTTTCCTCTCATGGGCAGACACAAAACAATCTGAAATCATGGCTAGAATCCCTGCCATTACAAAATGGTCCCCTGTCCCTGTTTCTCATGGATTCCTAACACTGAAAAATGAGTATGCTGCTTTTTGTTTTTCTCTCTTAAAAGCAAACTATGAAGGGGATTCAGGTAAGAACCCGTTAGGAAAATAGGTCAGAGCCAGGGAGGGGCCCGGCAGGGGAAGTGTTGCTGGAAGCTGGAGAAAGAGCACACCAGGGCCCAGGACTGGGACGAAGTCAGCAGATTCCTGGTCAGGCCCCTGGGTCCTGTTCCCTCAGACACAGGGTCAGAGGTCGCTGCACCCCACCCTGCGGTCTGGAGTGTAAGCGCCATCTGATGCCATCTGGTAAGGATTTGTCTGTCCGATAGCTCCAAGCTCTTTGTCCTGGATAGCTCTGGGACCAGCGTTCACAGCAGCTTTCTACCTTTCACGAATAACTAGGAGAGAGAAACTGAAGGCTCCAAATACAAAGCAACGTGAGGAAATGGAAATGCTAATTACTCTGGATTTATATATATATATATATATATAACATTATATATTAGATACATAATATATAAATATATAATATTATATAAATATGCTATATAATATACTATATAATATATAAAATAATATATGTAATATAATATAGTTTATATATTATATATAATATATAAACATAATATATACATTATATAATATATTTGTATAATGTATATGTTTATGTGTTATATAAATATAATTTATATTTATAAATTATAAATATTTATAATTATATATTATATATTTTATTATATTACATATAATATATAATGACTACATGTAATAAAATATTATATATATTTGGGGGAGGGTACTGAGACTCGAACTCAGGACCTCGGGCTGGCCAGGCAGGCCCTGTTGCACTGAGCTATATCCCTGTCCCTGCTCAGTACCTATTGAACACATGCATTGACTTATCACACTGTACCCCATAGGTTTGTACGATTAAAATAATGATTTATGTGTGGCTTGTATCTAGACGTCCCCCCAAGGCCTCAAGCGGTCACAGGTGGACAGTTTCAGAGATGGTGTGTGTGAATGTGGATTACGCACATGATACTGGGATTACACATGTGGAGGTAGAAGCCCCACCTTGGGTATGGCTGGCACCATCAGTAGGTTTGCAGCCTGGACGGAATATAAAGGGACAGGAAGAAGGCAGGCTGGCTGCTGCTGCTTGCTGCCTCCTGTCTGCCGTCGTAAAATGTTTCTCCTTTGCCACACCCGCTGCCATGCAGGCCAGCCTTGGAGAAAGGTAGCTAAGACAACTTAGAAGAGGAAGGCAGAGGAGGAGAAGGAAGAGGAGGAGGGGAAAGAGGAGGAGAAAGAAGGAGAAAAAGGAGACGATGAAGAAGATATATGTGTGTGTTGCGTTGTTTTTTTGGGATTTATTTTGGTATTTTTGAGGCAGGGTTTCACTATGTAGTTCAGGCTGACCTTGATTTTACTATGTACCCCATGCTGGTTTGGGTATGGTTGTGCCCAAGGTTCCCGTGTTGGGAGCTTGGTCCTTGGTGGGTGGTACAGCTTGGCCCTTGGTGGGTGGTACAGCTTGGCCCTTGGTGTGGTGCTGTCCAGCCTGGTCCTTGGTGGGCGGTATATGGTACGGGTGGTGGGGCCCTGCAGAGGTGGAGTTTAGTGGGAAGTCCTTAGTGAGGCTGAGCCCATCAGGGTGGTTGTTATGTGATCCTTTGTTCAGTGTTAGAACTGGGGGAATCGGTCCAAGCCTGTAATCCCAGCTCCTTGAGAAGCTAAAGCAGAAGGATAACAAGCTCAAGCCCAGCCTGAGCAATTTAGCAAGTCCCTGGTTTTTTGTCTTTTTGGTACTGGGGAACTTATGACCTGTCATTTGCCGAACAGGCACTTATGCTGCTGAGCTATATCCCCAGTTGCAAGTCTCTGTTTTAAAATTATAAAAATGACGCCAGGTGTAGAAGTACATGCCTGTAATCCCAGCACTCAGGAGGCTGAGGCAGGAGGATTGCCATAAATCAAGGCCGGCCTGTACTATATCATGAGTTTAAAGCCAACTGGAACTACACAGCAAGACCCTGCCTCAAAAACAAAACAAAACAAAACAGTACAAAAATTAAAAAGGGACCAGGCGTGGTGGTGCATGCCTGTAATTGTAGCACTCAGGAGGCTGAGGCAGGAGGATCACTATGAGTTTGAGGCCTGGGCTACATAGTGAGTTAATGGCCACCCTGAACTACACAATGAGACTCTGTGTTAAAAAAAAAATTAAAAAGTGCTAGGAAGTCAGAGGTACAGCACTTGCCTAGCATATGTGAGGCCATGAGTCCAATCCCCAGTACAAAGAGAAAGTTGTTTTACATTACTTTTTCACATGAGTGTGGTGTTGGGGATTGAACCAAGGTCTTGTGTGTGCAAAGTACAAGCTCTATCACTGAGCCTAAGAAAATTGTTTTAA
The DNA here is from genome assembly GCA_004027295.1 of Dolichotis patagonum. Lineage (NCBI taxonomy): Eukaryota > Metazoa > Chordata > Mammalia > Rodentia > Caviidae > Dolichotis > Dolichotis patagonum. The sequence goes on from PVJX010016200.1 coordinate 30,799, forward strand.
AAGCCTGTACCTAGCTCTTCTCTGTACCCAGCACGGCTAGGGTTAGGGCTAGGGTTAGGGTACCCCCTCCACTGCCATCACCATGCTATAGCACAGCATTGAGCACCCTCACTGAGCCAAGCAGATGCAGGTGCCATGCCCTTGAACCTCCAAAACTGTGATCTGAATAAATTCCTTTTTTAATTTTTTAGTTTATTAGTATATGTGTGTAGTACATAACATTTATGTTGCTTGTGGGAAGTTGGTACATGTACATAACACATCTTAATTCCTCTTTTTATCCCCTTTCCTCTCTCCCTGTCCACTCAAACCTTTTTTCTTTATAGAGTAAGCTGGTCTCAGGCATCGTATTATAGCTATTGCAGCCCCCAATCCTAGGACCAGGCTTTGGCACCAGAAGAATAATCCAGTCACACAGTGTAAGGTGAACCAAGAACCTCCTCACCCCCTTAAAAGTAACCAGTTTTTCTGAGAATGACTCTGGATTTCTCTTAGAACTCTTTGGCTTGTGCAGAATAGTTGGTTGCAAAACAAAGAAAATCCAGGAAGAGCCTGAGAGAAAATAAAAGGGCTAAACACCATCTACTATTATTGGTTTCTGGTTGTTGCGGGGATCAACAGAATGAGTCCGCCACTGGTTTTGAGCAAAGTGCCGGGCTCGCTGTAAGCAGGGGGCACCCAGCAGCCCGCAGGGTGAGGACAACTGTTAGGAGGCCGGACATCCGTCCCCCGCCATGCCAGGATATCACCGCTCCAGCTGAGGCGGGTGTGTGCTCTGGACACACCAGGAACTCCAGGCGGGTGTCCGAGCTCTGTGCTCTGCCAGGGTCTCACCCAGACAGTGCTCAGTCTTCCTGCCTCAGCACCATGGGGGCCTTCCAGCTCCCGGATGCTTCTTCAAGGGTCCCTAACCTCTCCCCATCCAGGACTCTGGGCAGGGGCCAGCGTCCCCGCACTGGTGCCCAGCAGCCGGGTGGTGCTCACAGAGACCAGGCTAAGCCTGGGCAGCAGGGGAAGCGCCACACCATCAGGCTATTTTTAGCCTGGCACGGATGCCCAGTTTCCGGCTAAGGGAGGCAGGGAGCGAGATAAGTGGGAAGCAATCTTGCTTTCGCTGTGCGTGATTTTATTAACCACGGAGGATGCAGCTGCGTCACCTGGTTTCACTGCTTGTTTCCCTTGTCCTGATGGCTTTCTGCTTGTTACTTCCCAAACAGCATTCTTCCCCTGGGGCCCCAGGAGGACGGGGAGAAAATGAAATTGACCAAGCGACAATGAATGAGGGCGAGGCAGGGATAAATATTCCATTCTGCCCCATCAGCAGTGGGAGTGGGGCCAAAAAGACACTCAGCCTGTAAATCGCTCACTTTTCCTCTCTGTAGTGAGCTTGCTCCAAATGGCTTGGAAAACCATGGCTGCTAATCAAAGGCGCAGGCGGCCTGCTGGAAGGGGGCCACCCTGGGCCCTGCAGGAGTCTGAATCGTGCCTGGATTCATTACCGTTATCTGGACCAACACTTTAGTGGTAGGTTTTTGTTTGATTTCAAAGTGAGATGGTTAGGTCATTATTTGTTAAATTATAGCTTTTAATTAGCAGATCTATCGAAATGAAAAGCCTGAGACAGGCACACATGCCTCTAAGATTTTGTTGGGAATTTATAATTATCACTGTTTGGAAACGATAATTTGAGGGGTGTTAAAGCCTTTCTTTTAAGAAAATCCTCCAATGATATGCTGTTGGGGGAGGGGTGAAGGGAGATGCTGGTAAACTAGATACAGACCTCACCAACCCTAACCACAACCCTATCATTACCAGTGCCCAGGGTTCAGGACAGGGATAGGGATGTAGCTCATGCTTAGCATGAACGAGGTCCTGGGTTTAGTTCCCAGTGTCAGAAAGAAAGAAAGAAAGAAAGAGAAAAAGAAAAGAAGCCAGGCATGCACACCTGTAATCCCAGCACTCAGAAGGCTGAGGCAGAAGGATCTCTGAGTTTGAGGCCAACCTGGGAAACATTATGAGTTCTAGACCAGCTTGGACTATGTGGTAAGACCCTGTCTCAACAACAAATAATAAAAAGAGGGGAGATAAATGTTTTGTAGGGCTGGGTATTTAGCTCAGTGGCTTAAGCGCCTGCCTGGCAAGCGTGAGGTTGTGAGTTCGATCCCCGGTACCAAAAAAAGAAAAAAAAAAAAGATAAATGTTTTGTAATAGTGAGTACTCTATTTTCAGATTAAACCCAGCAGTGGGCCGGGTAGAGGAACCGAGGGACCAAAGAGGGTGGTATTAGATGGAGTTTTAACCCATCACCCATTCCCAGTTACCTCATGAATCCCCTGAAAGGTAAATAAGATGGGGGAAGAAGGGGGTTGGAGAAACCTTTGTAGATCTGGGTCCTGGAGCATTTGGTTTTTGTGTTTTGGGGGAACAGCCCACCACTCGCGTTCCCTGGGTCGGCTTCCTCCTCTGCTGGCCTGGGATCCAGCAGGGGGTGCCACTGCCTGATTTAGATGCGCTCGCCTCCGCGCCTAGGGAAGCCGCCTCCCCACCCTCTGAGCGTTCTTTTCGCCCGCCGTGTCGGTTTTCCTTCTCCGGTAACGGCGAGGAAGCGATTGCAATCTCGGCGTCCGTCCGGTGGGTCTCGGGTTGTCAGAGGCTGCCAGAACGGCGACTCCAGCACGCTTGTCTTTCCATATCCGAGCAGGGAACAGCACTGCTCGCTGCATAGGACCCGGACGAGAGGGGCCTTGGGCATCTGTGCCCCCTGTCCAACACCCCCATCTCTGAGCTTCCCCTGTCCGGCTGCCCCCGGCGACAGTGGGCAGAAAGGCTCTGCAAGGCACGCGGTGCGCCCTCCCCCATGTCCCCAACGCCCCAGCCTCCAATCTTTTTAAACTGAGGAATGGGACCCCGGGTCCTGCACATGCTGGACAAACGCTCTACCCCGGAACAACACCCCAGCCTAGAGCTTCCTGTGTTCGTCAAGGACCTGGGATCCACTCGAACAGAGTCCAGGACCGTCTTCTGTCCTGTGTCACTGGCAGTCGGCACTGTTCCCGACACACAAATGATGACTGAATGAGGACATTCACACAAGTTGCTATTTTACTTCCTTTTGGTTTTGGTTTTGTTTGTTGGTTTTTGAGACAAGGTCTGGCTATGTAGCACAGGCTGACGCTGAACGCCAGCGATACTGCGATTATGGGCGTGGTGAATTGCAGCAACTTCATTCTTTCCAGTGCTAACAGTATGCTCTTGGGGAAGCCCTCAGGAATCAGATAAGAAGTATAATTCCTGGTCAGGCATGATGGTGCAAGCCTCTAATCCCTGCACTGGAGAGGCTGAGGCAGGAGGACTGCAGCAAATTGAACTGCATAAGAGACCCTGTCTCAGAACGAACCAACCAAACACTCAGGTATAATTCATGTCCTCAAAGAGATTACAATCTGAGGAAGGACAAACATGAATCTGGCCAACTTGAATGTCTAGCTTCCCCTAGAGAGTGGCTAATGCATCTCACACCAGTCACACAGTAGCACACTGGCTAGACTGACAGAACCCTTCTGAAATTCAACCTCTTATCTTGGCAATGAACTGGACTGGAAACCTTTTTCCTACTTAGGTCTGCGGAGGCAGGAAGTTCCAGTTCAAATGTCTTCAGTTTTCTATTACTGTGAAGACTTCACATCTTACCTCCAATACTTCCTAGGAAGCAGACCATATTACACAGGTCACTTTGGTTGGTCACTCTAAGTTGTTTTTCCCCAGAAGGGGAAAAGAGAAAACAGCCCATGAATAGAGCACCTGTTTTGGAGGAGTCTGGGGCTTTTACTGTCAGTTTTGTTTGCTTACTTATTTTTGAGGTGCTGAGGATAAAAGCCGGGGTCTTGCATGTGCTGGGCAAGGGCTCTACCACTCAACTACATCCCTGGCCCTGTTCTTTTGTTTTGATTTTGTAAAATCTGAATGTATATTGGATGCTCAGCCTCCTTATCTTGCTTTCATCTTGCTGCTTAATAATCACATTTACTTACTTTATAGGACTCATCAAAGGATAAAAACCCTCTTCAGAGAATGACAGAGACAGAGGAGGGAGGGAGAGAGAGAACAAGAATAGCCAAACTGGAGGCCTACAAACAGGAATCATTTTCTGACGCGCAAATGTCAAGTTTTACAGATGCGCTTTGGGACTGGAGAGTGGGAAGGATTGTTGTCCTCTGGCCGGAAGCAACGCAGACTCATTTTACAGCGGGATGGACGTCTGGGAAGTGGTTCCACGCATGGATTTGGGTCTCTGGAAAGGGCTACAGCGTGAAGTGTGTAGAAGAAAAGGCTTTAAAGGTTTAAAAAAAAAACTCTTGTAATGATAAAAAACCAAAAATTTAATTTTTATAATTTTGTGTTGCTGAAAATATACTCTAAATTTTTTTTTTAACTTCACAATGGCTGCAGTTCCAGCTGTGGGCACTGGCGTGCATCAAATGCCATCTGTCATTTAGATTATGCCCCCTCCATAGCCCCCAGCAAGGGTCCCTGTGAACACAATTAAAACTAACACTGGTTCACAGAGTAATTCTGTCAGATTTTTGAAGACAATAGAATACAAGAGCTGCTTAAATTGTTAAGACTACAAAGAAAGGAAATTTCTGAACACTTTTGAAAGCACGACAAGACTGATAGCAAAGTTAATAAAGCCTTCACTAAAATGTAAATATAAAAGTATATATATATAATTATAGATATCGCCTACTATTTTTTTTTCTTTTTTCTTTTTTCTTTTTTTTTTTTTTTGTACTGGGGATCAAACTCAACCTCATGCCAGCTAGGCAGGTGCTTACACTGCTGAGCTAAATCCCCAGCCCATATCCCACAATGGTTTATCACACAAAATTACTACCACCACCCAGGACTTCTGATTGTAGTGGACTAGGGTTTTTTGGTTTTATTTATTTTTGTTTCTGTTTTTCAATGCTGTGGGTTTTGTTGTTGTTGTTGTTTTGTTTTTTGTTTTTGTTAACAATCAAATCCAGGGAGCCAGATGTGATGGTGCGTGCCTGTAATTCCAGCACTCAGGCGGCTGAGGTAGGAGGATTGCCGTAAATTCAAGGCCAGCCTAGGCTACAAAGTGAGCTCAAGGCCAGCCTGAACTGCATTGTGAGACCCTGTCTCAAAGAGACCAAACAAAAAACAAAAAACCCCATCAAATCGAAGGTCTTATATACTGTGAGAACTCACCCTACTACTGAGCTACATCTCCCATCCAAATAGATAATTTAGAACAATATTTTTCTATGCAGGAAAAGTTAAAAGTGGACAAAGTATAACAAAAACAGTTTTAAAGAACTCAAATAGTTAATAAGGGTCAGTTCCTGGATGAGATTCAGGAAAGTCTGGGAGTGTACGTTGGAGAGCAAAGCACTTGAAGTTACATTTTCCAGAAATACAGTATTTGATAAGAGTCTCAATGTACCTCTGGTGGCCCCACAGGGATGAGGGACAAAGGTGCAGTCCAGCAAGGACAGGGACTCTGGTAAAGCTCTCTGTCCCTGGGCTTTTTAGGCTGGAACTGAGGAGACAAGAGCGTAGGGAGTCCTGAAGTGACCAAGCTGTCTTTTTCACTTATTTTGGCTCTTGATCAAATGGATAGCCCCAAAATACCAAACCTTCAACTCAGTATTGGGAAATCCAGAGTACCTGAGTCACAGAAAATTATCTCTGAAGGAAAATAACACCCTGGGCCTAAAATTAAAGTTTAGAAACAGTATCAGGCAAGAACCAAAGCTAAATAGGCACAAAGGAGAAAAAGAAAATATTAATAACCATGAGAAGTTAACAGGACTGAGGTGTGGCTGAGTTCAAAAGGACTTGCCTAGCCCTAGCCCAAGAGGACTGCCCAAAGCCCTGGGTTCAAGTCTCAGTTTGTGAAACAAACAAAAACAGTTAACAGAAGAAAGAAAGAAAGAAAGAAAGAAAGAAAGAAAGAAAGAAAGAAAGCAAGCAAGCTAACAGAAACACAGGGACTCTGGTTAATAGGATGGTGGAAAAATGACTCAACAATACCTTTACTACGTTTGAGGCAGGGCCAGGTATGTAGCTCAGCAGCATAAGTGCCTGCCTGGCAAGCACAAGGTCCTAAGCTTGATTACTAGTACAAAAACAAACAAACAAACAAACCTATGTTCAAGGCAATAGAAGTCAAGCTGGACAATATCACCAGGGAACTGCAAACTCTAAACATAACCAAGCGCAGTAGGAAAAGAACCAAATAGAAATTCTAGAACTAAAAAAGGACCAGACCTGGAATTTAGAACCTAAAGGATAGTGCAGCAACAGGTACAGTGGAACTAAGAATAAAGAACTAGGTAACAAGTCAAAAGACATAGTCCAGATGGGTTAGGCACAGATAGACAAAAGGGTGGAAGATAGAGGAGAGGGTAAATGAGGTAAGATGAACTGTAAGGAGTGAACATGGTGGTACATGCCTGAAATCTCAGTTACTCAGGAGCCTGAGGCAGGAGGATCTCGAATTCCAGGCCAGCACGGGCAACTTACTGAAACCTTCTCTCAGAAGAAAATTTTTAAAAAGGACAAAGGGCGTAACTCAGTGTTATAGCACTTGCCTAGCCCATGTAAAACCACAGGTTTCCAGTATGGAAGGAAGAAAGGAGGAAGGGAAGGGAGAGAAGGAAAGAAGGAAGGAAAAAGGAAACAAGAAAGGAAGGAGGCTCTAACTTGCAAAACTCCCGCCTTAGCGTTTCAGAGGAAGTTGAGGCAGGAGGATTGTCAGGTTTAGTCCCAGCCTGGACAACTCAGCAATTTAGTGAAACTCCATCTCGAAATAAAAAAATATAAAAAGGGCTGGGAATGTAGCTCAGTTATGAAGGCCTTGACTTCAGTCCCTGATTTTAAAACATAAAATCTACAAGACAATCCAGGCACAGTGGCATATGCCTGTAATTCTAGCCACATAAAAGGCTGAGGCAGGAGGACCCCCCTTGAACCTGCTAGCCTACACAAAAAAAGTGAGACCTCATAGCAGAAAACAAAGCAATAAATAACCAGACTAAAAAATTCTGCGAGGCAAATTCTAGCATAAATGCCATGGTTTGAATGTGGGTCCCCTCCAAACCTCACGTTGAAATGTAAATGTCATTGTACTGTATTTAGAGGTGGGATGTCTCAGAGATGTTTAAACCCTAAAGGCCCCAGTTTCATGATCACAGGGCTGGTTTCCATCCCCTTTCACCTTTGCTTTTCTACTTCTCTGCACAGGAGGAACTTGGGCAGGATGCAGCATTCAGAGAAGCAATCCCAACCTGCTGGAGACTTGATTTTAGACTGTCCAGCCTCCAGAACAAAACTTCTGTTTGTTATAAATCACCCAGCCTCAGGTATCCTGCCATAGCAAAACAAAACAGATGAGGACAAGATGTAACATCAAAGGAGAACGACAAATTTGGAAAAATATTTTCAACTTGTATCACAGAAAAGGGCTAATTTCCCTAATGTATTAGAAAGTCTCCAACAAATTGAAAAGCAAAAGATTAATAGTCCAAGCAGAAATGAGCAAAAGATAGGAACAGATGGCTCACAAAAAGGAAAAGAAAAATGTTTCTTAATATGAAAAGATGCTCCATCCCAGTCATAGTAAGATAAGTGAAAACTAAAACTGTACTGAGATATCATTTCCACTCATTACACTAATAAATATCCAAAGACTTGAACATTGCATTACATAGATCAGGATATGAGAAAAAAGCACTCTCAATATTGCTGGTAAGCAGGTAAACTGACACTCTCTGTCAAAGGCAACTAGTCAGTATTTACCAGAGTTACAAATATATATATCCTTGGATCCAGGGATCCCACCCCTAGAATTTTTTCCTATCCATATGTTTCCCTGTGCAAAATGGCACACAAGGTTAGTACAGTTATACCACGGTGAAAGATTGGAAACATGATCAATGTTCAACAATAAAGGCATCATGAAATAAATTATGGTTCCTCCACGTGTTAGAATATTGCACAGTTGTAAAAAGGGAGTAAGGAAGCTTCCTATAGAAATATCAGCAAGGTACATTGCAACAAAAAAGCTAAGACTCCCCGAAAGTATGGCCCCGTTTAAGGAAAGTGTAGAGGAGGGCTAGGAGGCACGGGGGAGCATTTGCATAGCAAGAAAAGGCCCTGGCCTCAACCCTCAGCACTGCAGCAGATGTCCAGCAGAGGATGAACAAGAAAATAAAAATGAGCCGGACACACGGGAACCGAAAGGATGGTACACAGTTCCAGGAGAGAGACATTTATGTATTTTATTCATTTAGGCATTGGGAATTGAACCCAGGGCCTTTGCACTGAGCTACGTCCACAACTCTTTTTATTTTTTATTTTCAGACAGGATCTCACTAAATCACTAAATTGCCCAGGCTGCGCTCAAATGTGTGGTCTTCAGTATCAGCCTCTGAGGGCTGGGATTAGAAGTGCGCACCACCAAACCTGGCTGGGAAGGAGCTGTTTTATGGCGTAAGGTGCTGGGCGTGGAAGCCAGGACCTTATACATAGCGGACAAGTGCTCTAACACTGACCATCCCCCAACCCCAGCGTGCTCTCTCTGAATGTCTGAACCATGTGGTCCTACCTCCGGGCTAGGACCTCTGGTGCCAGGGCTGACTTCTTTCCTGCTTTTGAAGCAGCATAAAGATCACATTTCCCAGCAACAGGAGAGGCTGCCCTGAAATAAACGCCTTGCTAACCAACATTGGTTTTCTAATCACTAGCTGGCTTGGGGATGGACACACAATGGAACTTAGATATTACTTAGCCATCTCCTCTAACTTTGATTTTTAAAAAACGTATTATGCGCCAGACATGGTTGTGCAGACTTGTAATCCCAGCACTTGGGAGGCTCAGGCAGGAGGATCGCTGAGAGTTCCAGACCAACCTGCAAGGCCAGTATGAACTGCACAGCAAGACCTTGTCTCAAAAAACGAAACGAAACACCCCATATATATGTATTTATTTATAATCTCAAGAGTCAGAGACACCATATTACAGTGTGGCCTTAACACACGGTGAAGGTATCAGCCAGTGCTTACTAGGGAAACATTTAATTCAACATATACAAATATATAAGACTTTATAAGAGTGGCTTACAGTGGCCGCCCAGAGTCAGATGTAGAACAGCTGGAGATCCGAAGGATCCAGTCGAAAACCTGGAGCCCACTGCAGTGTCCCGCGCCAGTCCGTAACAGGAAGCCGAGGAGTTAGCGCTGGAAACCAGGAAACAAGGTCCAAGGTGAACGCAAAGACCGGAGCTCCTCCAGAGAAACAGAGACAGCCTTCCTCCTCGGGTTCCCTTTTATAGCATTCTGGCCACGGTCCTCCCTAGGTGCGTCTTCCACACCCAGAACTATGCTGGGCCAATCTAGTCGGGCGTTTCTTACTCCAGTTGATGAGCTCAGTCAACTACCGCGGTGGAGAACTACCTGCCATAAAGGATAAATGTGAGTTGTTATAGGCAGGTGGATGTGCCTTGAGACAGATCATCGTATGCTAAGTGAAATAAACCAGACACACAAACTTAAATATCGCCTTGTTTCTTTTTTTTCTTTTTTAAACCAAGAATCTAACTCAGGACCTTGCACTTGCCAGGCAAGTGCTTGCGCCACTGAGCTACATCCCTGACCTGCGTTGTTTTTCTTATAGGAGAAATCCGAAATGTAAACAAGGAACAGAATAAAAGACAACAGAGTAGATATCCACCCTGAGAAAGGGAAGGGGAAACATTATGACAGCTATTGCTGATTTAATATTATCCTTCTTAGAAGTCCTACCATGCTTTTTTTTTTTGTTCTATTACCATTGGTTCTATCTACCACATTGTGTCTCATTGGAATTTGAATATGTGTGATAGTTCAAACAAATTTTTTTCTTTTTTATCAAAAATGAGATATTATAATACCCATTGATCATTTTCTGT